>RJWH01001185.1:0-231976 GCA_004363575.1 Solenodon paradoxus
TTATTTTTCAGAACCTGAGTTTTTCTATTTCATTCTTTATGACTTTGTAATATGAACCTTTACTAAAAGTTTTATTTATCAATAATGGAAATATTACAGCTATTTTTGGTGTCACACAGTTTCTTCATATGACCTTGTTGTTTCTAACATTTTTTATTTTAATTTCTACTTCTTGGAAAAAAATGGCTTTGAAGGGTCTCTTTTCATTGAGAAGCAAGAACTTATTTCCATTACACTCCAAAATCAGATGTAAAGTTGCCCTTTTCTTTTTTTTAAACTGATTGCTAACATTTAAAAAAATAGTTGAAAGGAAATCATTATTCACTCTTACAGGAGCCTTTATATCATATATTTAGTTCTATGTTTAAGCCTTACTGATAGAGGATGTTATATCCAATAGGGATGGATTTGGCACTGTTTCCAAAATAAATAATATATTTTCATTATATAAGACCAAGATTGGACTATTCAAGTTGCTCTGGTCACTTCCATCATCAAATTCAAGTGCTGCTTTTGTGAGTACAGAAAAGAGATGTCAATGAAAGAAAATGTATGATGCTTTTGACTTTTTCAGACGCTAGAGACTATTCAGAATAAAGGTCCCTGGAATATCTCCATGTTTAGATTAGTTGTACTCTGTACTCTAAATATTTGCAGCTGAACTCATGTTGTACATTTTTGTGAATAACTCTTTATGGGAAATGTTCTTTGTTACATTGGCAAAAGCACTTTGAAAGTTCACTGCTTTCAAAAAGGTTTTTTTTCCTAGAGATGCTAAACAATTTCTGCCTAATCTAAAATAATTACTTTCTTGTACCAGCAGGTGGAAGCAAGAGCAGTCAAACTGTAGTATTTTGACTTGCAAGTGTTCTGGCTTGTTCTGTGGATTATATGTTCATGAATCACAGTATCTTTATGATCTATCCCTCACTTAAATGCTTTTCCTCAACAATTCTGTTGTCTTAGCACCTTCACTTGATTGGTTTATCACTTTATTGAGCTGGTATTTTGCACTGAAGTTAGTATCATTAGAAGACACAGACTAATTTAGATTTTTTATCACTTTTCTGTACTCATTGATTCAACATTTACAACATGTATGCAATGTGTTTTTACATTCTTTCACATTTCCCCAAAAATACAAAGGTGGCTAAGACATGGACAGCATTCTCAAAGAGCTTGCAGTCTAGTAGAATTAGAAAATTATTTTCTCTATTCTTCCCCTGGGGGAACAGATCAGTCAGTCTTCCCACCAATCTATGGCTGGTATTCAGTATTCACACAGATTTTAATTTATTCAAAAATAATAAAATCAACGAACAAAAGTGCTTCCCCCTCCTCCTCTTCTTTCCTTAAATGTTTCTTCCTCCTCTCACTTCTCTTAATTTTTTTTTAACTGAGTATCAAGTACCACATAGGGTCTTAATTTATTAATTTATGCTTTTTTCCCTTACAGATTAAAAAATTACCGTCTTTAAGAGAAGTATTTATTTTTAAATTTTTCAATGCAGATTATATAGAGAGCAAGTAACTAGCTGAAGTATAGACCCTAAAACTTTGAACTTAAAGAATTTTCAGCTAGAAGTAGCTAATATGAGTTTTATTTCCTAGACTTTACTTAGAAGACCTTCCACAAATAATAGCTGAAATAAATTTTGTTTGCTTTTTGCTAATAGCAAATACTACTACTATTGATATAATAATTACTTTATACAAAGTATATGAAAGAGAAAAAGAGAAACAAGTTCTATTGTCATGTCTGTGTGTGTGGAGAGTGAGATTTAGAAGAACTTCTCCAAGGCAGAATTACTTGCTTTGTTCTCTGAGTTCTCTATGACTTTCTTCAATAGAATGTATTACCTGATATTCTAATCTCTATCTTCTCATCCTCAAAAACTTAAAATCTCCTGAAGGGTTCAGTGACTATGTTTTACTTATCTTTTTAATCTCAGTAAATATTTATGGAAGTAATGACTGAATCCTAATTTATTCTTGGGACATCCTTTTATAATAAGTCTTTATTTTTGGTAATAGAATCTGAAACACAGGCATAATAATCAGTGATGATGGCAACAAGTCAGTGTTGCTTATCTGAGAAATCACCAGGTAATCAAGGATTATCATTTATTGCACAGTTTTCTTAGAATGCTTCAGCTGAACCTTATCTATAATAAACGGAAATGGTTTGCCTGAGTACCTTCAGAGTTTGCTGCTTCTAGGAATACTCTTTTTCAAGTGTTTTACTAATTACGTAAGAACAGTTAGTCAAAGGGCTCTAGAAAGAATGAGCCCTGGGTACGAAGGGTAGCCATCAGGTTGTCCCAGTTTGAGTTGTTTTACTCTTTAGAAATGGGTGACTAAATGCTGCCTGTACCTACCTGTCCTGTTTTTCAGAATTTTTGAAAGCTGAAGTGGGGCACTCCTCCACAACCCTTGCAGCAATCCCTCAGGGAATGGTATCGCTAACAAGTCAGTGTGTGTGCTTTAACATCCTACCTCATTCTCTCCTCATTGCAAGCAGGGTGGAAGATCAGGGAACTACACCTGTGAGAAAACTACTGTCCTTTTCTGTTTTCTTTTTCTGCGATGCTGTTGCAACATGACTATAGCATAGTAGATAAGAATATGGGCTCTGGAGTCAGCCCTGAGTTTGAATCCCAGCTCAGGTCCATACCTGCTGTGGGACGGTGAGCAAACAACTTTATTTCTCTGTGCCCAGAAAAATTAGTTGTTAAATACCTACCTCTTGGCATGTTGGGAGGATTAAAAATGATAATGCAATTAATTCTTGTTATATTGCCTGGTATATTAGTAGGCTGTTCCTAAATAGTGGTGATGATTTGATCAGTCATGTGTGTGACAAGTTTCTAGCTTAGGAGCCTAGGTGAAGAATGGTAAACTGAATTGAGGATTCATGAGAAAGATCACATTTTAAATATGTTACATTTGAGATGTCAGTGGTCTCGAACTCCAGCTAGAGATCTGGATGGAATCATGGGAGACATCAACTTTTGTGAGTGGTTATACAGGAAGAGAAGCCAACAAAGGAGACTGAGAAGATATGATCCAAAAAGTGGAAGGAGTAGGAAAGAGAAAAAGTGACATTTACCAGAACACTTTTAGTGGAATAAAATTGATGAATTAATGCTAGGCAAGGAAGTGGAGACAGTAAATGAGAAATTTGCAGGAGAAAAAAACTGAAGACCTTAAGTTGGGGGACATATGTTTCTTTGAAACAAAGCAAAAGAAGATGGGAATGAGTAGAGACAAATACATTTGTCATAATTTTATTTCCTTCAGGCTCCAAAATCAAATTAGAGTGGTTTTTCTGAACATTAATTATATGAACATCAAAATAATGATTTTGGCTAAGAATGCAAAATTCTGTTTACTGTTAAAAGTTGATTTATTTACCTAATATTCTACTCATAAAGCAATTCAAATCCTAAGCCAAATTTTAAAAAGGTCCTTAAATGAAAAGGCTGTTGTCTGGAACACTAGTAATTCAATACCAGATGCTTACTTTTGTTAGGGGGCAGTAAGTACCCAAACTGGAGAGTTCAATAGCTGTTAAAGCACTACTCCCAAAATCAGATTCCCGCAATACAGCAGTCTATTCAGAAGAAAAATTATTAGTAATTTTCAGGATGCTTGAATATATTCACCATAGGGCATCGTCTTCACTAATTGCAGATGAGCTTTTATATATAATGCGTCTTGAAAACTAAATACTCTCAGATGGAATTACTTGTATATTGGACATATAAATAATGGAGTATATTCAACAAATAAGCTTACATAGAATTTTGGGGGTAAATTGGTCACATTTAAATTATACACGTACCACAAACTATGTTAGTTTGAGAGTCTACATATATCACTAAAATCCCATCTCTGCTCAGGGTCTATCAAAGACAGCCAAGTAACTAGATGAATACTATTTATTGTGATAAGTACTTTGGCCAGTGTATGTGTAGGCTACTGTAGGAACACGGAGAATTCCTAAAACAGCAGAAGTTCATCAGAGAAGGCTTCTTAGAGAGAGTGAAGTCCAAGCTGAGTTCTGAAATGTAAGTTGGAAATAAAAGAGATATTGTTCCTCATGTAAGAGAGGGAAAAGGTATTCAAGGTAGAGGGGAAAAATACTTGCCGTAGTGAAGCCACCTGAGCAAGGAAATCTGGAATCTGGTACTTAGAGCATTGTTGAAGGGTGAGGCGTGTGTGTGTGTGTGTGTGTGTGTGTGTGGACACTCAATTCACAAATGCACATTCCTACAGAGACTTTAACAATTTGAAGGAAATAGTTCATTAGAACCTAGAGCATAGATTTGATGGCAAAAGGATATCAATGAGAAGGCCAGAGAAGTACTTAAGGGCAGCTCCAGAAGGGTTTTGTATGTTAAAGAGCTTGAGCCTGATTCTGAAGTCTTAAAGTCAGAACTTGATCCTGGGTCATACCACTGAAGGCGAAGGTCATGATCAGATTTACATTTTAGGGAACATACTCAGCAGATAGTCAGGAGACTAGATAGGAATGTTTCTAGAAAGTCTCCTGGTTTTTGAATTGAGCAACTGGGTACATAGTGATGATCTTCACTGAGAAAAGAAATATAGAAGAGAAATTTGGTTCTGGAAACTAAGGAAGGTGGTCTGTTTAATTTTTGACATACTGGGTTTGAAGGTCCCATTGACATCACATAGTGTTAGATATTTGGGTCTGAAAATCAGGGGGTTTGAGCTAGACACAGATTTGGAAGTTTTTGCTATGAGTGGCTTAAGTAACCACACAGTGAACCAGAACACGCCATCAGGAATGTGCAAAATTAAGAGAAGAAAAGAGAGCATAGACCTGAATCTTGAGGAACCCGACAGCATCCTGAGGAAATTATGAAGATACTACCAAAGACAGAATGAAAAGACATGATCACAGGGAAGAGTTTTAAAATAGAGGGAGTAATAAAAAAAGGAAGGAGAGGGCAACACTCATTATCACCAAAAATATCAAGATAGTTAAGTACCTGTTCCAACAGGGGCCTCACATGTGCATGGATATGCCTACCTGTAAGTCTCAGCTCCAGACACAGTCTCCCCTACCTATGACCACCGCTCACTGCAAGAGTTGTGCACAGCCTCAGGAAGCCACCTGAGCAAGGAAATCTGGAGTCTGGTACTTAGAGCATTGTTGAAGGGTGAGGGGTGTGTGTGTGTGTGTGTGTGTGTGTGTGTGTACACTCAGTTCACAAATGCAGAAATGTAGGAAGGCTATAGTGGAGCCCTCTAAAATGTAGTCAAGTCAATGTCCCAGTCTAAGCAGAGCTATAGGAGAGACCTATTAGAGTCAGAAAAGAGGGGAATCAAAGGAATAGTGATCTAAAGGAGATGAAAAATTAAGAATCCTAACAGGGAAGTGGAAGTTAAAAAGGTAGAAGGTCAGAGAAAAGGTAGAAGGTCAGAGAAAAGAATATCAGAATTTATCATCTCTTCAAAGCTTCTACAAGTGGTGGTAAAAAGAAAAAAAAAAAACAACATAAAGGTTTTTGGAGTGAGTAGTGGGAGAAACTGAAGGTAAGGGCATGATATGATCCATTCCTTTATCCGTAGAGTTTCCCCAGGATGATTTTGGAGCATAAGATGGAAAAGACTGTGAAACCAAGCCTTTAATAGAAGTGAGGGAATGGCAAATGGGTCAGCCAACAACAGCGACCAAAAGAGCTAGCCAGCGATGTAGCAGGAATACAGCAGCATCAGAGTACAAGCGCTGGCACAGCAACAACTTGGAAATTCCACTTGGGATCAAGGAAAAAGTTCACCCTGTCATAAGGCCCAGTAGCAGAAGGAACTTGTAAGAATGAGCATACTTCATAGGCGGGGCAACTAGTGCTGCAGGAATTGAGATTTCAGTGAAGACAAGGCTGAGGACCTAAGGAAGTCTGAATCCCAGGATAGAGACTAGCATGTGGGAGAGGCTGACCAGTGAAGGTGCTTTCACATTTGGAACTGTAGCAGGAATATGAGATATTAAAGGACACTCAGAGCAGAGAGAAAGCAGTAAGTTCACAAATGATTCCTGTGTTGAAGGTCTAGTGCTAGGAACCATTAGGTAAAATTGTGTAATTTGACCTCTGTCTTAGTAAAAACAGCTAATATAATATTAACTCACAATTGTAAAAATAAAGAATTTGTGAAATTTAAACAATCCTACAGAAAAGCCTTCTAATTATATTGTCATTATCTTTTGCCCTGCTCCTTATAAAAACTAAGTTTTTTCTATGACAATGATACTCCGGAAAACAGTGCTTACTCATATCTTATTTCTCAGAGTATTGTTTTAACATGGCCTGGAACTTAAGAACTATTCAGTAAATGACTTCTCCCTTCCTCACTTTCTCTGTTCTTTCTTCCCTCCAAAGAAGATACCCAGGGAACTGTTGTATAAGTTGAAAAGAAAGGAATCCCATAGGAAAGTATAAGCATGCATCTCATTTTGGAAATGAGATTGTTTAGTTTAGAGCTTTCCATTAGAACTTTCTGCAGTGATTAAAAAAATATGTTCTCTTATCTGAGCTGTCCAATATGGTAGCCACTTGGTATAGTAGTTTATTGAATATTTGGAACATGCCTAGTGCCAGTGAGATACTGAATTTTTAACTTTATGCACTCTAAATTAATTTAAATTTAACCACATGTGAATACTGAGAAAGTGCTACTTGGCCAAAGGCTTCCAAGCAGAAGTGGGCTAAGCAAGTGTCTAAAGGGACAGGTGGGCCATGGTGAGGTACACGGCTGGGCATTGGCATTGATGAAATGCGAAAATAAGGAGCCCTGTATACTCTGACGGAGGATTCTGGGCTTCAGCCATGACCAGGTAAATTGCACAGAAAGGGGCGACCTAGTTAAATTAATGGCTGAAAAAGAACTTTGTGAACAATAGGAATCAAGATTATAAGAGAAAGCTTCTGATGAAATAGCCAGTCAGGAGAAATATTTAAAAGAAACATCGAGGCATTCCATTCTGAGAGGATTGATGAAATATAGTCCTCAAGAGCAGCCTGTAGTGAAGCTTTAGTTCCAAAGTAAATACTAGGAATTCGTGTTTGCCAAGTGTTTTGAAGAATTGGAGCAAATCTCAGGAAATGCTCTACAAGCTATGTATTACAACAGTAACATAATAGGGGAGGAATGGGAATATGGATAAAATGTAGATTGTGGGAAGATAGAAGTTGTGACATTTTACATAAAGAGTTTCACTCTAGTCCTGTCCCTAAGTAAACACATACCCATAAGGGTATTTGTGATCATGAGGGAAGATGGTATTGCTGTAATGTTTTAACCATATTAATCCAACCTCCTTTCAACTATGTATTAAACATCTATTCTGTGTTCTGCAATATTCAGTGTATTGGGATTGGGGGTTGTGACAAAAGAATTGCATAAAGATTGTGCTTGAAAAAGTTCTAGTCTAATTTAAAATACATTTGAACAATTGAATAACTGTAATTTGAATGTCTAAAATGAACAGTACCGACAAAGGTGAGAAAAACTCAGTTCTGGATGAACCAAATGGTCAAAGAAGCCTTGATGGGAAGAAGTGAGGCCTTTAAAATGTGCTTTAAAAGAAAATGAATTTAGTGAGTCAGACATTCTGAAAGTACATTTCATAAAATGTTTTGTAAAAGTTTTATGGCAGTAATTCAGAATAACTGTGTCATGCTCATTTGTCCAAATGAAACTCTGTAACCTAATGATCAAAATCTATGCCATTTACTTTCTTTACTTTTTTTTTCTTGGATACAGGACACTACAGTCTAATAAATGTACCTTCCTGCCAATTAGTCTAATAATTCAATTCCGGTATATTATTCTGTATTATTTCTTGGTTATAAAGGTCTCGGACTTGTATATGCTTTAAAGACAAAGAAGACAATGAAAAAGGGTGTGGTTGAGAGGTAATAAAAGTTGGAAAGTTGTAGGGGGGAAGAAGCCTATTATATAGTTAGATAGTAGGAGTATCAGATTTAGCATAGATTTTTATTTTCAAATAATTCCATGTAATGACTCCTACAGCAAAAGATAAGATCACACTACATTGTCTTTTTTTCAACTTTTGTAGTTGCAAAAAGTCAATAGAAAATCCTTAACAGATTATCAAGGATCTAAGCACAATTTCTAGAATGACTACAAATTCACCCACCCATATGCAGTTCTCAGGGCTGCAGAGGTGCTGGAGAAGGACAGAGAACTGTACCAGCATCAAAACATTGAAAGAGCTGGAAATCATAACCAAGCAAAAGAGGAGAGATACTAAGCAAAATGAAGATAGAAAAGGAAAAGCAGAGACAATGAAGATAGAAAAATTCTCAGTAAGTCAAAACATTGTAGTAAGAAGTATACCAGAGCATAGACTGCATAAAGCCCAGAGAGCTGGATTCGAAACCTGAGGCCAGAGGACACAACCAGAAATGAACAAATAAATAAAAATACTTCTTCCTTCTACCTACCTGCCGGCCTGTCTTCCGTCCTTTTAAGGAAAACAAAGGTAGTGTCATAGAGTCTTTAATATAATAGAATATTTCTGTAATCATTCCTTTTCTTTAGGAATGAACATTATAAATCCTGAAAAGAATTAAGACACAATCCTGAAAGGTGAGAAAAGAAGATATAAGGCCTCCAACCCAGGATTATATGGCTTGTTCCTTTGGAGAAGATTGACTTAGCTGCTGCACTGCCAGCTTTATCTATGCAAGAATGTTCTTGGAAGCCTAGTCAGTCAGGGTGGTAGCTGACTTCTTCCTTGAGGCCTCAGTTCTGTGTATCCATGAAGGATGGTAGGAATACTTATTTTGGAAGTTTTCCACCATCTCCAGACACTCAACTTCATATCCCTTTTATTTTAAACTACCACCAAGCATGTAAAATCCTGTAGTCAGCCATCATTTCTTATACTCTGACCTTCAAATTTTTTCTTCTCTGTGTTCATTCCTTTATCAAACTGGCTTAAACAGTTGACTTACATAACTGGAAAATCTAGATGGAGGTCAGGTTTTAGATTTAGTAGATCTAGGGGCTCCGTGATGTCAGTTAATATTTGATTTCCTTTATTTTTCCATTCAGGGTGTTTATTTTGTCATGAATCAAGTTCTACCTCACTAGAAGGGTGCCAGCTGCATTCAAAGTCAGAAAGTTACTCATTTACCCTCAGTAGGAATGAAACTCCTTTCTCTCACAGGGATTTTGAGAGGCAAGGCAGCCACCTTCAAAAAACGGTGGACTCGGGGGGAATGCATGGGTTCTGGGAAGAAAATGTACCTAATTAGAGCAAAGAGGTCAGTGACTGCCCACCCAACACACAGCTGTCTGCAGTACTCACACTTCTGCTGTTATTTCTGTGACATCTGTCCCCTGCTAAAGCGCCTCCATTTTGCATATTCTCTGAGTCTTCTCCCTTAACCTTTGTTGAAGTCTACTCAGTCTTGAGGAAAATATTTCCCCTGCTTTCATATCACAAAGTAAGGAGGAAGAATCATCATTTATTTTTATTCCCCAGCTCCCTTAGCGCCCCACTCCAGTTATTCTCCAAGACCAACATTTCTTCACCATTCTATAAAACACCTTCAAGGCTCACTATCAGGTTTCACCCTTCTATAACCTCCTCATGATGTTCTCTCCCAACTTCCCATATGATCCCCTCCATTCTTTGAACACTTTGGTTTCTGGTTTAGTCTTTCTTTCTACTCTCAAACCCAGCTACCAAGCAGTGACTCCAGCATTCAATTTATCTGCACTCCAGGAGACACTATCCAATGCTATATAGGCTGTTGGTTCCTTGCAGTCTTCACTGCATTCATATCAAACCCGTTACTTCCAGGAAGACATCCTGAAATTCTTAAACTGAAGCGTCTCACTTTTATACCATAACCTTACTATTCCCATTTTACCATTTTATTGATCTTATCAAATTGCTCTTCTTACTTGAAACAAAGTCCTCCGCCTGTGCTTTATATACCATTTTCCCATCTCTGTGAGGACCTTGCTTTTTATCATGTAAAAAATTTAGGTCATTTTATCTTAAAAATTGATTTCAAACAGAATCATGAAAAAGAATTTTTCATCAAACGATATATTCAAGTAAAACATTAGTATAGATTTCCAAGTATTTTTATGTAAGAACAAGTCCTTTTGGTTAAGTGTTGAATCACTTGATTGGTATTCCTCTTTATCCTTGCTTAAATGATACCTGAAGTGTGTGACTTTGTATTTCCAATATAGTTTCTTTAAAGCAGGACAAGAACATACAGAAAGATATATGTAAGTAATCTGAATTCAGAAGCCTCTGATTTCACTATTATTTTCTCAGTCTTCTGTAACAACAGATTAGGGGAGGTTTTTTTGGTTGTTTTGGTTGACTTCTTGGTAACTGTCATTTTAAAAGTTTTTCCAAAACAGTTTATTTAAACAAAAAATCATTCTTTTTGCACACGTGAATCAGCTGAATATCTAAATACCATGAAAACAAGAATAATAGACATAAACAGGTTTTTGGAACAAATAGACTTAACCCTTGTGAATATATAACTCATCGAACTGAAGGAGAAATGTGAAAATATATTAGGAAATGCTGTGCCAGCCTTGAGTGTAACCATCAACAAGTATGTTTCACGTAAGAGAGGCATCAGTCATTATGGAGAGACAGTTAAGAAGGCCTGTATTAAGGTCTCTCCCATCTTAAAAGTGCGTGTCTTCTATGCCTCTTCCAGCTACACTTTAGGTCTCCTTGTTTTCACAGCCCAATCTATAGTAGATTGGTTAAGTGCACTCCCTCCAGTTCCTTCCCTTCTTTGTACCCCTCAATCATAGTAATCTGTCTACTAACCCCACTGATAATGCTTTTGCTAAAGTCATCTGTGATATTTTGCTGAAATCAACAGTCTCCTCTTTCTTGAGATTTGTACGTTTGGTACTGATACTCACTCCCTTCCTTCCTTCTTCAGTGCTTTTAAAAAACAACTTCTAAAATGCACCTGTCAGCCTGGTATTCTTTCTTCTCAACAATTAAATTAGAATTAGAGCTTATTATTCTTCTGTTTTCACTCTGTAAACTCCCTTGGGCCAGTTCTTCTACTCCTCTAACTCCAACTGCCATTTAATATTAATGAATCCCACTTAGGTGTACCACAGTCACTTCAAACTTGGCAGGTCTAAAATTGAGTTTCCTTTTTTCCCTCGAAGAACTCTCTCTCCTTCTAAATTTCCTTTTTAGTAGTGACGACACCATCCATCTATTCAGTTCCAAGACAGAAACCTGGACACCCTCCTTTCCTCTCACCTCCCCCACATCTATCCAGAGCCAAGTCATTGATTCTGCTTCGTAAGTGTCTTTTAAGTCACTCTAGTTTCCCCTATTTCCTGGCTCAGCATACCATAACTGTATGCCCCAATTACAATAAGAACTTGCCCCTAGAATGCTCTCTCAGTTTCCAAACCATTCAGCCTCACTGTAATTTGAGTGATTTCTCTCAGATGCATATCTTATCTCATCTCTCACCTGATTAAAACTTTTCAGGGACTCTCATTGCCATCAGAGTAAGGTTGAACTCTTTCCTGATTTCCAAGGCTTTCTATTTTCTAGTCCCTATTTAGATTTTAAGACTTTTCTGTCTTTACAATCTTTGGCCTTCAGATAATTTCTGCATATTGCCCAAATCTTGCCTTGTACATTGCTCTTTCTAGAATGTCTTTCTAGAAAAGCTCCCTCTGTGGTTTCTGAGTTCTCTCTGCTTACCCCTGTCAAAGCACTCATCTCAATATAATCACCCATTTATCAATTTTCCACTACATTATAATGGCAGGATCTCAGTCATTTTTTTAAAGTGAGATAACTTTGATTTACAAAATAATATAAGCCCATATGTCCAGGCTTGCCATTTATCAAATATATGACGACACACCAACCCCATCACAAATGACAAAATTTTTCCACTACTCTCCATTGGTACCCACCCCCCCACCCCCACGCCACCCCTCTACCACCACCGCCACTTGCTACTTCTCCCTACCTTTTTCATACTGGCAACTTAAATTTTATGTCAATGTCCAAGAATTGGTTTTCATTTTGTTCCTTGGCTTTGTGTCTTTATATTCCACATATGAGTGAGATCATAAACTATTTATCTATTTCCTTTTGACTTATTTCACTTAGGCTAATTCCCTCTAATTCCATGTTGTTGCAAATGACAGGGTTTCAGCTTTTGTAGGACTGTGTAGCATTCCACTGTGTACCACATTGTGTATCAGATGTGTGCCACATCTTCTTTATCCAGTCATCTGATGATAGGTACTTAGGTTGTTTCCAATTCATGGCTATTGTAAATAATGCTGTAATAAACATGGGGCTGCATATATCTCTGCATATTAGTGTTTTGAGAGTAAATACCCAATGACTGAATTATGCGGAATTTCCATTCTCAATTTCTTGAGTAATCGCCACACTGCTTTCCTTAAGAGTTGCACCAGTTTATACTCCACAGTATAAAAGGTTTCCCTTTTCCCCACATCTTCATCAGCATTTGTTGTTTCCATTCTTTTGGATAATAGACCCTCTCACAAGCGTGGATATCTCATTGTTGTTTTGATCTGTATTTCCCTAATAAAAAGAAAGGAGGAACATCTTTTCATGTACCTATGTACCTGTTGGCCATCTGTATGTCTTCTTTGGAGAAATGTCTTTTCAGATCTTCTACTCATCTTCTAGGTTGTTTTTCTGTTGTTAAGTTGTGTGAGTTCTTTACGTAATTTAGATATTAAGCCCTTGTCAGACGTATGATGTATAAATATCTTCCTCCAATAAGTAGAATGTTTTTTACTTTTGGTGATAGTTTCTTTCACGGTGAGGAAGCATTTTGGTTTGATTATAGTCCCATTTGTTTATATTGGGTTTTGTTTCCCTTGGAGTTGAATCTCCAAAGACTATCTAAGGCCTGTGTCGTGGAACATTCTGCCTATTTTTTTTCTATCGATTTTATGGTTTCTGGTCTTATATCCAAGTCTACAATACATTTTGAATTATTTTTTGTGTATGTGTCAATCATTTGCCTTTTTATCTGCAGTACCTTGCACAGTAACCAGACACAGAATATGCTTATAAACAGTGATCTAAAACAAATCACTCATTGTCTCTGAACCTCAGTTGCATCATCTGTTAAAAGTTGCTAAGCTCTGCCTGTGTCATATTGTTGCTTGGAGATGTTGTAAGGTAATAGGAATGAAATGTAGGATTGTGGTTCAGAGTATGGATTCTAGATCCGCATTTGTTTTGTTTGGGTTTGGCTTGTTTTTTGCCCCCAGCACCGGGTTGCGAACCCGGGTTGTTGGGCTTTGTGTGGTTTACGCCTTAGCTGCCCTGCTACCTGAGCCACAAGGGTGCACCCCTATACTACCTGGTTTTTAATCCTAGCTCCAAGCATGCAACTAGCTGTGTGACTCCGGGCGAATTACTTCCCTCTTTGGTAAATGGAAAGCGTTTTTGTACAGTGCCTGACTATGCAATACATGTTAGCTATTTATTATTTTTATTTATAAGCGCTAAAATTTTATATATGTAAAAATTATATATGATATCTATAGCTATTATATATATGCACACATATAGATAGAGACATATATCTGGCATCAATTACTAGTTGAATATTTTAAAGAGGTAAAGGATTAGCATCATTCTTGAAGTGTTTATTCTTTTAGGATAATGCCATAGCTATACCAGAGTTTAATTTCCAAGTCTTAAACTCAAATCGTCGTTCTCAATGTGCATGAAATTTTAGTAAAACAATTTTAAATGGTGTTCAACATAAAAAAGAGAATTATGAAAATGTTTCTTTATTGAACCTCTGAATATCTTTTGAGACTACATACATAATAGGTATACATAAAAAATTTTTAAGTAAGAAACATTGCTGGTTTAATTTATAAAGGATAAGTATTATGTTTTTGACACCTAACATTATTTTTTTTTCTACCCCCTCCCCATCTTGGGTCTTGAAGCTGGCTCCTTGGGATTTACGTGACTTGCACCTTAGCTACTGAGACTGAGGGGTGTGCCCCTAACTTTATTTTTGTATATTATTTAATTACATAAGAACTCAAAATTTAAGAAGTACAAATTCTATCAACTCCATAACTCTTCAAAGAAAAATAGAAAATGCAAAAGCATTTAGTTTTGTGTCTGTGTTCACTTGAAAAAAAAAACTTTACTCGATGTTATTAAAACTTTTTAATTTAAAATATAATTAGATAATATATATTTGTGTGTTGACTTTGAACTAGCAGAAAGGACTTTTACTTTTTCTTGATTCTTTTATAGAGTTGGTGGTTCCAGGATTTTTTTCAGAATGACTTTAGGAAGAGAAGTGATGTCTCCTCTTCAGGCAATGTCTTCCTATACAGCATCTGGCAGAAATGTTTTAAGATGGGATCTTTCACCAGAACAAATTAAAACAAGAACTGAGGAACTCATCACACAGACCAAACAGGTGTATGATGCTGTTGGAATGCTTGATATTGAGGAAGTGACTTACGAGAACTGCTTGCAGACACTCGCAGATGTAGAAGTGAAGTATATACGTGAGTAGGATGCAAAAGCACATCAATATTTTATATTGTGAGCATCATAAACCGTTTTATGTTTTCTGTCTTGGCAATCCATTTTCTAAATTCACGTCCGTTTATTTATTTTTAAAGAAATCTTTAAAAAGATGTTTGTAGAGGAAAGGTAGAGGTAGGAATGAAGGCAGCTGGGCAGGAAGGAAGGAAAAGAGAGGGGGGAAAAAGCATTTTTTTAATTTCCATTTAATTGTTTACACTGGTTGTTTCCCCCCAGACCTGAGGACTCGAACCCAGAGGTATGTGGCTTGCATCCTTCAGAGGCAATTGACTTAATCTGCTCCACCAGGGTGCACTGACATTTAATCTTATATAGTGATTAATTATTTAGAATTAAATTTCTTAAAAAAATTTTTTACTATGTTGACAAATATAAAGCAGACACAGTACTGTCTGTGTAAACACAAGTGGTGTTTACGCTTCCATGACACTGCTTTCTAGAGATCATTTTGACAGTAGCATCAAAGCTGCTGTTTTGTTTTGTTTTTAGAGGGAAGGTGCAGGCAGGAGGAATGAAGGCGAGTAGACAGGCAGCAGGAAGAGAGAGGAGGAAAAAGCATTTTATTTCATTTTTATTAAGTTGTTCATATTGGTTGTTCCCCTTAGATCCAGGATGCAAATCCAGGTTCTTGAGATGTACGTGGACTGTGCTCCTCCATAGGCGGCTGACTGAACCACTACTCCACCAGGGTGTGCCAGTATCAGAACTTTTGAGACTTTTTTATACTCTTATGTTGAGAAAAGGAGCCTTGTATAGTTATAAGAATATAAATTGATACAACCATTTTGAAAAACTATATGGTGTTTCCAAAAAAAAAGAAAACTAGAAAAATTACATGATACAGTAGTTGCTCTTTTAGGTACTTATTTGAAGAATGTGAAAACACTAATTCAGAAAGATTTATGTACCCCCAAGTTTATTGTAGCACTATTTGCAATAGCCACAAAGTGGAAACAACCTAGGTGCCCACTGATGAATGTTTGAAACAAGATGTGGTGTGGTTTGCTCTGTGACTCAGGGTAGTTAAGCTCATGCCCGTGGTGTAGTCCACATACAGCCCAAGGACCAGGTTTCCAACCTGGGGCGAGCATTCACAACTAAATAAATAAAACGGTCTTCATACACTTCCTGCCTGCCTGCTGCCTGCCTGTCTTTTCTCCCTGCCTTTCTTCCTTCCACTTAAAAAAATAAATTAAAAAAATGTGATATGTATGCATAATGGAATACTACTACTCAACTGTAAAAAAAAAAAGATGAAAATCTTATCATTTGGGACAATATAAATGGAACTAGAAGAGATTATGCTAAATGAAAGAAAAATGATCCCACTTGTATTTGGAAGATAAAGGCAATTGAACAGATAAACCAAATCTAATCCTTGGAAACTGACAACACAACATTTCCATAAGGGAAGAGGGACAAGGGTAGGACAAAGTGTAGTAGTGGGGGGTCCAGTGGACAGTGATGGAGGACTATATAGAAATTTGGGGGTGGGGGTGCTATGTTAATCAGATATTGGATGGAAAAAAAGCCTATATGTCTAAAGCATATATTGGGTAGTAAATAAAAACTACTTCAATTTTTAAAAATTAATAACATAATAAAGTTCATACATGATAAACCCACAGTCAACATCATACTCATTGGTGAAAAACTGAAGCCCTCCTCTAATGTCAGGAATGAGACAGAGGGTTTTATTCTTACCACTGCTTCTCAACATTGCATTGGAATTCCTGGTCAGAGAAATTAGGCTGGAAGAAGAAATAAAAGGAATTCAAATTGAAAAATAAGTAAAACTATCACTGTTTGAGGATGACATGTTACTATATATAGAAAATCCTGAAGACTGCACCAGAAAACTGCTAGAATTAATGAGCACAATAAATGGCAAGGTACAAAATTAACATGCAAAAATCGATTGTGCTTTTATATACAAACAATGGGATAGAAGAGAAGAAAAGTATGTAAGTTATCCTATTTACGATAGAAACAAAAATAATTATGTACTGTGGAATGTACTTAGCAAAGGAGGTGAAAGACCTGTACAATGAAAACGAGAAGATGTTGTTAGAAGGAATAGAGAAGGCTACAAAGAGAGGGAAACCTATTTCATGCTCATGGTTGGGAAAAATAAACATTGCTAAAATGGCCATCTTACCTAAACCATTACACAGGTTTAATGCAATCCCCATCAAAATTACACTTGCATGTTTTATGGAAATAGAACAATTTTTTTCATTTGTATGGAATCACGAAAGACCCTTGAATAGCAAAAAAATCAGGAGAAAAAAGAACAAAAGTGGAGGTATTACACTCCCAGAGTCTGAAATGTACTGCAGATACTACAGAGCAATAGTGATCATAACTGTACACTACTGGAATAAAAGCAGATATACAAATCAGTGGAATCAAACTGAATCACTGCAAGTAGCATTTTTGATCAACTAATTTACTACAAAGGAGCCAAAATCTTACAATGGAGAAAGGTAAGTCTTTTGAATAAACAAAGTGGGAAAACTGGACAGCCACATGCAAAAGAATGAATATAGACCGCTCTCTAAACTCATATACAAAAGTTAATTAAAAATGCATTAGAGACTTGGATGACATAAAATGCTTAGAAGAATACATACGCAATACATTCCATGACATAAACCTCCGAAAGGCCTTTGGAGATTCAACTCCAGAGGCAAGGGAAACAAAAACAAAAATAAATAGACTACATCAAATTAAAAGCTTCTGCACATGAAAGAAATTATCACCAAAATAAAAAGACATTCTACTGAATAGAAGATAGCTGCACATTTTATATCTGATAAGGGCTAAATCTTCTAAATACTCAACAACAGAAAGACAAACAACTCAGAAGATGGGCAGAAGATCTTAATGGACACTTCTCCAAAGAAGACATACAGATGGCCACAGGCACATATTCCTCCTCTCTTGTTAGGGAAATACAAATCAAAACAACAAAGAGATAGCTCTTCTACCTGTGTGAGTGACTGCTATCCAGAAGGTTGGAAATAAGTATTGCAAGGATTTGGAGAAAAGAAAGCTCATTTACACTGTTGATGGGAGTGTGTTTTTGGTGCAGCCTTTATGGAAACCAGTATGGAGAGTCCTCAAGAAATTAAGAATGGGGTGTGCCCCGGTTGTCCAGCAGATAAGAGCACCAGATGTAGTCCACATACATCCCAGGGACCCAGGTTCAAGACCTGGAGGTATAATCAAGATGAACAGCTAAAGAAAATAAATAAACATTTTTAACAATTGAGAATGAAAATTCCAATATAATGTGATCATCAGGTATTTACCAAAAAAAATCACTGATTTGCAGAGATATATACACTCCCATACTTACTGCAGCATTATTTATTATAGTCAAGAATTGGAAACTACCCAAGTGCCCATCATCAGATGAATGGCTAAAGAAGATGTGATGTATATAAATACAATGGAATACTGCACAGCCCTACAAAAGATGAAATCTTCATTTGCAACAACATGGTTGGGGATTGTACTGAGAAAAATAAGTTAGAAAGAGAAACACAAATACTAGATGATCTTACTCATGTGGAATAATGAACAAAGTAAAGGAACAGTTAAAAAAAAAAAAAAGCCCACAACAACCCTTGGACATTGACAAGAGAACTGAGGTTACCAGAAGGGAAGGGGTTGAGGGGTATGTACAAGTGGTGGTGGGGGTCCAGTTGACAGTCATGGAAAACTATTGGCAATTTGGTGGTGAATGTGGTATGTTAGCATAATGATGAATAACAAACCTGCATATCTGAACTTACATATATATTTTGTAAATCAAAGCTACCTCAATAAAAAAAATTATATAGTTCATGTTCTAGTTAGAAAATTTTATAC
Organism: Solenodon paradoxus; assembly: GCA_004363575.1. NCBI lineage: Eukaryota > Metazoa > Chordata > Mammalia > Eulipotyphla > Solenodontidae > Solenodon > Solenodon paradoxus. The sequence goes on from RJWH01001185.1 coordinate 18,530, forward strand.
CTAAGCATTTAATCTAAAGTTTCAAATACAGGAACAATCACATCTAAATTTATGTATAAACAAGTACTTTATCATAGCAAAAGCCTGAAAACAATCCATAAATGTTAACCATTGGAATGGTTAAATAAGTTATGATACATTCATCCTGATGTTATTTAGCCATTAAAATCATGTTTGGGAGCAATAATTAGTAACAGAACAATAGAACCAGAAAAAAAAAACAAAAAAAAAAAACACAATTTTAGTAATAGCTACTATCCTTACTGTTGGGTTTATAGTTTTTTACTTCCTTCTTTGTGCTATTTTCTCTTTCCCATATTTCTGGTACTTAAAATATGTTATTTTTAATATAAGTAATATTAGACCTTTTGAGTTACAAGGAATGAAACTTCTGCCAGTTATCTCTAAGGGTTAGATATATTTTGTAGGAGATACATAGCTAAACAATTTTGGCTTTCTATCTAGGCTTCATAATAACAAAGGATATCTGTAGAACTGGATATCATAAACAATATATATTCTGGAATTTGGAAGATTGTCCAAAATCCTGCAGAATGGTCATCTCTTTTCTTCCACCAACCCCTCAATACCAAGTTTCCTACCCAGTGTTCCACCATATTAGGAACTTGGCTACAGTCTCTCAATTCTACATTTCTGTTTCATTTCAGAGGTTACATTTTACCTCTACAACTGTTTCACTTTCATTAATGGCCAGTAAATCTTGCTACAAGTCTTGAGTTTAAACTCTTAAGTAAATAAAAAGAATCTGGTTGGTATCTTTAGTCAAAGTCAAAGGGTTGGTAATTGTCCTTCTTCTGCAGTTTTCCCAACATCCAATTTCACATACATGAAACCCAGCCCGGATGTGGTTTGTCCTTGATTCAGATACCTGTTTCCTCTTTGTGCCCTTATGGCCAAGATCATGTACTCACCTGGTAACTTAAGTATTTGGCGAATGTAAAAATCATGGAGAGGGTGCATCCTGGTGGCCTCGCAGTCTGGTACACCCGAGAGCAGTCCTGCATGCATCCCAAAGTCCAGGGTTCGTGATCCGGGGCCAGAGTGGGTGCAGGTGGGGCACAACCAAAGTGAACAACTGAATGAAAATGAAGTGTTTCCTTCTCCTCTCTCTGCCTGACTGCTTGCCTGTTAGCCTTCTTTTCTGCCTGTATCTTTCCTTAAAAAAAAAAAAAAAAAAAAAAAGTCAGTGGGGAAAAATTATAAAAAAGAAAAAAATTATCTTAAATTCCGTTTTCCCCCAATAGTGATTATTTAAAATATTCTTTCAGTTTTTCCATATTTGTCTTGCAGTGTCTCCCATCATTTTATCTTTTGGGATTAATCCTAAAATTTTTTTAGCTTACGGTTAGATTTTTAAAGACTAACTTTCTCTTATCTATGTTCTTAGAGCTCATTCTACCTCCTGTATTAGCTGTTAAAACCCCATTTGCCGAGTGTCAGGTTCTGGGCATTGCTATTGTTTACAGTTTGGCAGTAGGAGCGGAAGTCTGGTTCCAGACCCTTGTGGCAAAGTAAGGAAGGAAATGGTTTTCAGTATTGTTTGTTTAAGAATGTTGCCAATTTTAAGCTCCTGCATTTATGCCGCTCATTTCAGTTCTTAAGCAGTTTTGATTCACTCTTAATATCCTTTGGAGCTAATTTTAAAAGTAAATAAATTGTTGCTAGTTAATTTATATCACTTAAACAAGTATGATATGTATTACATTTTAAAACTTCTGTGCCATTTTTTCTTTAATCAAAGGAGCTAAATAAAATTATTTGTTAAATCAAATTATCTAACCTGATTTTTTAAATATACATCATGTATATTCATATATTTATGGCAGGTTTTTGCAGCTTTATTTGTAATAATGTTTTTAGAGGAATAGGGTACTTTATTTAATTGGACAGTTTCTTGATATGTAAAGGATAGTTCACTTGTCTACCTTGTACCACATGTGTAGACTTCACCTATTCAAAGTACTAAAGAGAGTAAAAATGTACTCATTGTCATAGACTAAACCACAGCCAACGCTATAAACCAGGAACACCGTGGTGACTCGGGTGTTAAGACTGTGGCTTTGGCATAGTCCGCATAAAACCCAGAGACCTGGGTTTGTGAGCTGGGGTACAGAGGGTGGGGCAACCAAAATGAAAAGCTTACTAAATAAAATTGCTGCTTCTTTCTCCTCTGTCTCTGACTGCCTGCCTACTTGCGGTTATCCCTACCTGCTTACTTCTTTTAAAACAAAACAGAAACAAGAACTCATATTTTTCTATAATTTGAGTTAGTTCACTGACATCAGATTTTTGCCCAATTAAAGTCAAAATAAAAATATATGAGAAACCCAAGAATCTAGTTCAATATGTGAAAATTATAACAGACTACACTACACTACTACTATCATTTAACAGAAACAGCCCCAATATTCAGTTGTTTACTGGATGTATTCATTGAGATTTCTGGGAATCATCTGAAATTATATAGAACTTTTTGTGTTTATATGAACATTTACATTTAGGAAAGCAGTCCTCACTTTGATTAGATTCTCTAAGTTGTCCGTGATAAGCTTAAAAACTTTTATTCTATGGTGTTGGGTAAACTGGCCAGCCACATGCGAGAGAATGAATCTAGAACAATCCCTAATACCATACACAAAAGTTAATTCAAAATAGATTAGAGATTTGGAGGTAAGATCAGAATCAGAATAGTAGAAAATAAAATATACAAATCATTCCATATCATCCTGAGAGAGGTCTTTGGGGACTCAATTCCAGCAACAAGAGAAGCAAAACCAAAAATAAACAAATGGAACTGTATCAAACTAAAAAGTGTCAGCACATTGGAAGAAACTATCACCAAAACAAAAAGACACCCTACTGACTAGGAGAAAATATTTGCACATCACACATCTGACAAGGGCTTAATATCTAGAATATATAAAACTCAACAACAGAAAGACAAACAACCCAGTCAAAAATGAGCAGAAGAATTGGATGGATATTTCTCTAAAGAAGACATACAAATGGCCAAGAGACATATGAAAAGATGTTCCTCCTCTCTTGTTATTAGGGAAATTCAAGTCAAAACAACAATGAGGTATCCCATTATGCCTGTGAGATTGGCTATTATCCAAAAGTTCAGAAACAACAAATGTTGTTGAGGATGCAGAAAAAGGGGAACACTTTTATACTGTTGGTGGGGGTGCAAATTGGTGCAACCTGTATAGAAAGTAGTATGGAGATTCATAAAACAATTGAGAATGGAAATCCTGTAAGATCGCATTATCCCACTTGTAGGAATTTGTCCCCCAAACATAAAAACACTAATTTACGGAGATATGCACCCCCATGTTTATTGTAGCATTATTTGCAGTAGCCAAGAACTGGAACCTACTTAAGTGCCCATCATCAGATGAATGGATAAAGACACACACACACACACACACACACACACACACACACACACACACAAATACTACACAGCCCTAAAAATGAAATCCTGTCTTCTGCAACAACATGAATGGAGCTAGAGGGGTTTATACTATATGAAACAAGTCAAAAGGAGAAAGACAAATACCAGATGATCTCACTCATGTGGAATTTAAAGAAACAAAGCAAAGAAACAGACAAAAAAAAAAAACAAAACAACCCTTGGACATTAACAATAGAAATGATGTTACCAGTGGGGAATGAGGTGGGTGGTAGGAACAAGGGGTCTTGGGATCTAATGGGCAACGGCCAAGAAGCTTTGGTAATTTGGTGGTGGGCAGGGTGTGTTGTCATGTATTTGAGGAATGGGTAACCTACACATAAGGGTTAATATTATTTTTGTAAGTCAAAGTTATCTCAATAAATACTAAATTAAAAAAAGAACTTAAATATGCCTCATCTCACTAAATTGGTCTGCTTGTTTCTTAAACATCGCCTGTCTCTGCCAGTTCCCATGCCTCCAAATTCCACTTTTTTTTCCTGAACTTGAAATTTAATGTATTTTTATTTCTTTCATTTTATAATAATCTCTACTTCTCATATCTTCAACCTGGCTCTTCTTTTTTCTCACACTTCCTCTAAGGGCTAACCTTCTCCGAAAGGCATCACAGTGCCCCAGCCCTTATTGCTACCTTTGAGTTATTCTCCTATTCATTTGAAAATTAATGTGCTTTGTCCTACATTCTTGATCTTTTATATGCTGTTCCCTATCCTCACCCCTGCTCCCCATATTATAAAATATTTCAATATAACAATGGTCTTTATCTTTCTACATTCCCAGTTAATAAGTTACGCTGTAAACATACTTTGATAAATGCTCTGTGTACACTCTGATTTTTCCTAGTAGTACCATGGGGACAGTCCAGTCTTGTATTAAATGCTATTTCTTGATAGCCTTAGGAACTTTTTCATAAAGTGTAGAATGAAAACCATAATTTCAGGATAATCATTCATCTATCTAGGAGGTATTTTTCTCAATACTGATTGGATGCATCCTTATCATTCTTTCCTCTGTTGACAGTGGAACGAACCATGCTCGACTTCCCTCAGCACGTCTCCTCTGACAAAGAAGTGCGGGCAGCAAGTACCGAAGCTGACAAAAGACTTTCTCGTTTCGATATTGAAATGAGCATGAGAGAAGATATATTTCTGAGAATTGTTCATTTACAGGTAAAAGCATTTACCTTTTAAATCCCTTTAAAAGGAAAAATTCTATACAAAACTTTGACCAGCAATAAAAGTATTTGAATGTTCCTAAATTTTGTTTCTAATCATTATAATAATGGGCATAACTTAGTGTTAGATACGATCTCATTATACCACTTAGGTTTATGTTACATTGCTAATTACATTCCCTAAAGGTCATATGGAAAAGAATGTACATTTGTACAGTAAGACTTTTCAACCATCATGAACTTCAGTTCAATGTAAACGCTTCTTTGAATTTTCAAAATATTGCAATGCTTCTATTAAATCAGATCCACTAGAAGCCAATGTAATTGTTTATCTATAAATACTATATGGTTTTGTCCATCATAATGATGACATTCTGTTGATGTCACATGCTAGAGTCATTTGTCTGTCATCCTTACATTTTTCAGGACTCAAGGAAATTATGGATAACAAATGTTTTAGGTGGGTCTGCTTTAAGTGTTTTGGGTCTTTTCATCACCAATACTGATTTTCTTCCTAGTGTTTTCATCCTGTCTGTCTTTATTTTGAATTTTCATTTTCATGGCAGTCAGCAGTTTGTTTGGAAAGCAACCATTGTTGTGTAACCCTGGACATTTTTATTTAATCTTGCATGTTTATTTATGCAAAATCTCAGAATTTTTAGTCTTTTTGGCAGTTATAAGAAGAGTTAAAAGAGGTTAATTTCAAATTTTTTATTTGTAACTCACAATAGTATATGTAATCAAGACTTTATTTAGGCATGTAAAATATACTTGCTGTGTGTTCTTGTGTCAATCAAGCCTTTTTTACCCTATAATCATCTATGTGATTCATAATTGTTTAACTTTGTCACTATAAGAATAACAAATGAAAATAGTTTTGTTTTTCTTTCTCTGTTAAATTATTCTCTTATTCTTCTTTTGCCTTTTGACCACAGTTGTTTTTCTATGTGATTCAAATCATGACCTTAATAGTCTTCTATTTTGTTTTTACCCTCAAGTAATCAAATTTCATTTTAGATGTACATATATATGTATATGTATATGTATAATTACTCAGAACTGCTAATTTCCATTCACTCTGTTTTCATCATGATTTCTAAGTTCTCATTTCGACTTTTCTAGCTTCAAAAAGGTTTTTAAATTTTAGTGTTATTGAGTCTAATGTTTTTGTTACTAGTCCACCTCTAATTTTTATGTTATCAAGATATAAGAGGTATGTTACTTTAGATCTATTATATTTCTAAATTCTGTATATAATGAGCACTGATCCCACTAAATTTTGAGGTGAAATTGCTGCCTCCGTAATTAGTAGACGACAGCAGGACTTGTACACCTGGTCGCCTAATAGACACCGCTGTTTTCATCAGATTCGTTCATTTGTTTGGACTGGTTTTACTTCAGGGTTTTATTGTATGATATACAGTAGTTTCAGACTTGCTTCCATAATTTTTCCTCTTTCTAACAGAGTAATTACTCTCATACGTGTGCATTGTTATATGAGCATTTTTAGGAACTTTAACAATGTCTGTTCAGGCTACATCAGAATAATAAACTGATTACATTTTTTATGGATTGTAGCTTATTTGGTAAATGTAATTACCTTAAGCATTTTCCTTAACGTATAGTTATGTTCATGTAGACAGTATTTTTAAAAATCTAGAATTATCAGTATCAATTGCCTCCCAACAAGTAAGTCGCATACCCCTGGGTTCGAGTCCCAGGTCCAGGGAAAACAACCACTGTGAACAACTAAATAACATAAAAATGCTTCCTCTTCTCTCCTCCTGCCTGTCTGCTTACTCACCTCCATTCCTGCCTGTGTATTTCCTTAAAAAAAAAAAAGGACATAGACATACTGTTTTATTTCTTGTTATTTTTCACATAGACTTGATGAACAGAATTGTGAAATTATTTTTCCTAGATCTTTATTCAAAATATGTGCTCAATAAGAATCTCAGTTATCTGATTTCTCAGTTTCTGTGGATAAGGAAGGAATTGTTTCAGTGGTTCTGACTTGGAGTCTCATGTGTGGTTTCAGGCATTGGTGGGTCGAATCCAAGCAGGTATAGGCTAACCAGGCATCTCTTTCTTTGCTTTGATTCAGAGCATCTCCATGTGTTCTCTTTATGTAGGCTAATATGGGTTCCCTAACAGTATGGCAGCATCAAGGGAGTAGGACTTCTTTCTTGGAGACTTAGGGCTCAAAAAAGATATTCCAAGACAACACAGATGCTGCATTACATTTTATGACCTGTGTCAGAAGCCACATAGCATCACTGTAATCTGACCAGATTCCGTTCGCCCATCTCAGTCTAGAGAGTATCAACTGGCTTGCAGTCTTATTTTAGAATCTCCCAAATAAATAATTGTTAATTAAGTGGATAGATGAAATTATAGCGGGGCATGAAATTAACCAGTGTATCTTCCTAGCCTATAGCTAATAATATACTTCATACTTGTATGGAAATATAGTTATTTAAATTAACTTTTATACCAGTCTTGTGAAGTTCCCTTTTTATAAGTAGAGAAACAGAGACCCAGAGATGGTTACTTTTCAAGAGCCACAAAATTCATTGGTAAATGCGAGCCCAAAATCATGTAGACTTTACACTAAGCTTCTCTAGGGAGGAAGGAATTGTGTTTGATTCTGTCTTGTACCTCTGGCAGAATGCCTAGTACAAAGTAAGCATTTAGTAAATGTTCATCAAGCTTGAGTGAGCGGTTGGTGACAAATTTTAAAAAAGACCTTCAGTAATTGATGCTAAGACATGGGTTATCCAAGTAAGGAGGGGAAAAAAATTGGACCTCTTTCTTACAACCAAACTGAAAAAAAAATTCCTAACAAATTAAAGTTTAAAAGCTAAACTTTAAAGCTTCTAGAATTTTATGTAGGATATATATCTTTATGACATCTTAGCAGAGTATTTCTGAAACAAGACACAGAAGGTGCTCCTTATAAAAGATGAGACTGATATATTTGACTGCATTATAATAAATAGCTTCTATTAATAAAGAAAATGAAATGGCAAGCAGATACTAAAAAAATTAATTTGCAAAAAATGAGATTAGCAAAACATTAGTACCGAGGATATATGAAGGACTATTGCAATAGATTAAAAAGACCAACATCCTAGTAGAAAAATAGGCAAATCACATGACAGGTTATTTCAGAATAAGCCCAAGTGTCAATTAACATATGAAAACATGTTCAACCTCATTAGTATTCAGGGAAGTGCAAATGAAGACCCCACTAAGATAGCAGTTTTCACTCAGTAGTTCAGCGAAGTTGGAAGTCTAGCAATGCAAAGTATCTGTGTGGATATTAATCAATGGAACTGTTTGTGCACCACTAGCAAAGATGTAAATTGATTAAAAATAATAATGTTGACACACCCTGGTGGCTTGCACATACATCCTGAGGACCCGGTTTGTAACTCAGGGCCAGGAGAGCAACCAAGATATACAATGCTTCTTCCTCCTTCCTCTCTTCCTGCCTGCCTGCCTACTCTCATTCCTGCACCTTTCCTTTAAAATAACAATAGTAATAATAAAATTAAAAACTAATGTCATGTCAATAAATTTTTTAAAAAGGAAAAATGTAGTAATACCTAATTTGGATAAAAATTTAGTGTTATAAAGGTAAAGCTCACATTCTCTGTAACTTAGTGTAACCTCTCCACCACCAGCTCAGCATTTACCTAGAGATACTTATTTACATTTCTGCACAAGTGAAATTGGACAGATGTACATAGCAATATAATAAATAGCAAGACACTGAAACAACTAAGTTCTCCCTGGACAAAACTGAATCAATAAATTATAGTATATTTACACAACAGAATATTTTATAACAGTGAAGCAAACTGTAGCAGCATCTAATACCATGGCTGAATCTTAGTAATAAATGAAAGAAAAAATGTTGCACAACATTGAATACAGCATATCATTTTAGAAAGCTTGAAGCAAAATTAAATAATATATATAGAAGTGGTGAAACTGGGGAAAATGTTTAACAGAAAATTCAAGAGAATTGTTACATAGGTAAATGCAGCACTGTTGTTAATATTCTATTTCATAAGTTTGAGTGGATTTTAGTATTTTTCATAACATATGCATTAGTTATGTTAGTTGTAGATGTTAAGTCCTACATTAAAGTTTAGCATATTAAACATGTCCTTCATGCTACCAGAAGAAAAAAGCAAAAGAAATTGAAACAAGGGATCTCTTCATCCCTTTAGCTAAAAATGGCCTGGTTTCAAAAGCTAGGAGTTATGGTCACAAGTCTTGTGTTTCCCAGTCCTAAAAAAAGTTTCTCAATCACTGACTCAAAAACAAGCAAATATCAAAAAAGGAGGTTTCAGAGACACTCTTTTTGGTCATATTGGCGAGAAAATATACAGTATCTTCATGTTAAAACAATTCAGGCACTTAATATTATATTCTCTGAGTAATAAAAGCACAAGAGGAATTATTTTGTGAGAGTCTGAATTATGTAAGCTAAACTGAGAACTATACTCATCTGTTGCAATATTGTTTATGTTTTTTTCAGAGTTGTGGACTTTGGTCTTGCCAGCTCAGCTTATCCAATTAGTGACTCAGATAGAAAAATTTCAGTGTTACAGATCATGGGATTAGGTATAGATGCTTTTAAGCGTTTTATGGTCTCCTACTCTACCAGCCATGGAGGCTTCCTGCCAAATTAAAACACAATAACCAATGCTTTAATTCCATGGCACAGGAAAAACTATAATCCACAATTCAGCATGGTGATAGTAATTCCCTCTGCTTACCATACTTTTAATTTCTAAATATATTAAGTCTAGTCATTGGTCAGTCAATACTACTTAAATGTGTAACTTTACCAGACTCTTAAAAAGCTAGGGATCCATATAAAGTATCAACTACCATGCCTTAGTTTCCCCATTAGCCAGGTACCTCTCTTTTGCTTTTCCTAAGTACCAGCCTCACCTCTCTTTTCACTCACTACGTGATATTGACATTATCTGCTGATACAGCCTTTTTCCCCCTTGTCTGACTTAAGGTGCATAAAGGATATTAATCTTTATATCCCTAGTGCTTAATGTTTACGGGAACTCAGTAAATGAGTGTTGAATAGATCTGAGAGAGCAGCAGTTAGAATGTGTCTTCATGTAGTGTGACACCCCACTCCCTGGGTCCTCAGTCTGCTCGGGCTCACACCACAGCAGTGAATCTAGTGAAGGTATGTTGGGTTAGTCGTCAGCAAGTAGATCTTTCTCCAACTCTCCTGTCCAGAAATGCAGGCAACTGCCTAAGAAAGTTCTCTTCATGTTTGTAGGATAGAAACTTAACAGTAAATAGCACTGATTGAAAAAAAAAAAAAACATTAAAAAATTTTCATTCAGCAAGTAATACCTCTATTTTAGCTTTTGTAATAGGATCTGTATCATATTCTGTTGTCCTATTATATTTCTGTAGTAGATTCAAAGTTGATGTCAGTTTTTCTAAGTAATATTTAGAACATTCTATCCCAGTCTTCAGTTCTTTTAATACATTCTACTTTGTATACACAATACAGAATATCCTACTGAAATAATTTTTATTCACATATTTTAGAAACAGAAATGTGAAAGTCTTGCGAAGAAAAGCATAATTATAGATAGAAGGTGGAGAGGATTTGGAGGAAATTAAGAAAATGTTTCATTTTTGTGCTATACTATTTTAAGAATGATAATTAAGAATGGTAATATAGTAATTATGGAACACTGGGAAAAGTACTAAACTACACTCTTGAAGAATTTATTTCTCTTATTTTTTCAACCAGTAAATAGCTGTGTAACCTTGGGAATATCATTTAACCTCAATTTTCTTTCTGTAAAATGAGCTTACAAGCTGCATACAAAGGTGTGTGTGTGTACACTTGTACACAAAAGCTTTTTGTTATAGGAGGAAGTTGAGGGAAACTAATTCTTGTCATTGCAGAGGTTGAAATAAGAATCCCTACTGTCACATTATATAAATTTGAAAATTGCTTCTGAGAACTGTAGTTCCCACCTGCCAGAGGAGAGAAACTTAACCCAAAGAAGCCTGAGGCCTGGTTCAGGTTCAAGAGGATTAAGTTCTTGTTCCGGAAGGAAGGTGCCACTCCAGCAGAACAGTCTGGCTGGGTTGGCTGATTCCCTTTTAGAAAATCCTTGGGCAGTAATTTTGACCTTGCCTGAAGATTACAAGGGAATATATTATGAAGATCAGCTCTGGGACAGGAATATGCTTATGAAGCACATTTCAGAAGAGCCTTACTCCTACCAGAGACCTCCAGAGGATTCCCTAGACTTTCAAAGTCTCACTGGTAAAGGGTGTCTGGTTATAATTGAATCAGAATTTTGTAAAGAGACATTTTTATGGTAAGTCAAACATTTTACATATAGTCATGTTTTCATTAGACCTAAGTCAGGGTTGATTATTCTTAAATTTTCTACCTATGTGCACTTGTATTCCCTGTTTTGAGGGTCATTTGACCTAATCCAGACCATGAATTTTCAGTCTCCTATGCCGCGTATTCTTTAAGGTTTCCAGAAGCAGCAACCCTGCTCCTCACAGATAAGACAAATTCAGACCCACGTAAGATGAGCACCCATCCTGATCATGCATAGAGTAAAGTAAGAATTCTGCTTACATCAGCTGGTGCCTCTTTGATGAACCTCTGTACTAAATCCATGGCCCGGTGTGACCAAGTCAACCCTAGGAACCCAAGTACCCATGCCGCTACCTCGCTGTGTGCCTCCTTTCTATTCAGCTCACTGCCTTGCTGGAAGGTCCCTCTCCTCTGGGTCTCAACCTCTGCACTTGGGTCATTAACAATGTACCGAGCTCTTGCAAGTCCTTCTCATCAGGTATCATTTTTCTCTCTCCCCTAACTATATACAGCTACTGCAGAGATTCTCCCCAACCTTACAACTTCCAGTATTGCACTGTCTAGGGACTGCTGTTGCCAAGCCCCACACCTCAGGACAGACTTCTTGGCACTGTTAGATGTAACCATGATCAAGTTAATCTCATCCGCATAAACACTGTGATTTGAACTGCTGGCCATCCCTAAGGGAACCATCCCACAGGCCAGTTAACTCCCTGGCCATTCTGGGTTTCTGCCCTTTGCAGGCACCTGCTGATGGGACCCCAGCGTGTGCCAATACAAATGAGGGAGGGTTCCATCTCCAATCATACCAGCAAGCTTAGACATTCTCCAAGGACATAACAGAAGGTTATTATGGAAAAGGAGTCTAAATGTTCTCTGTCTCCACTGAGGGTAGACTCAGAGGAAACTGTGAGTAATGTATGCGCAGTAAAGTGCTTTAGTGCTGTGACATAAACTATTTTACTGGTAGACAAAGTCAGATACAGATTATTGTATGAAATAGCAACCCCATTTGAAATACAACTCTCTATCTACTGCAACAAAATATAAAAAATGCAGAATTATTCCAGCAAGAGCTTTGCACTGCCTGTCTAAAAGGCTGACTCTAAAGCTAAGTATAGACTTTTGAAATTTCTAATTAGTTGGTAAAATAGAAAGTTTGAGGATGTACAACTCAAGTCTTTCATGGAGAGTCCATCCAATGGTAGGTCTCTAAGACTAAGGGTCTAGAGACAAAAATCACTTCCTGGTTGGTTCTCAATCCAGTACACCTGCTGAATTTGGAGTCCATTTTCTCCTGAGGATTGGCCAGTTATCCAGATGTGCCATGTATATTTTGCCACCTGTTTTAAAGAAACATCTGGTCCTTGTAATACCTTGCTACCACAAGGGATTTTCATTCTCCTCCAGCCCCTCCATTCTTCTTTGTGTCGTGTTGCCACAAGCAGCTTCAAATGTACTGTCCAGCTTTCCTCTTTGTGCAGTGCTGACTCATTTTCCCGGATACTTGTTCATATGCAGCCTCCTCCAATCCCTTGATCTTGCTTGCCAAGTGACAGCAAGGCATTTTTGAAGTATTGGAAGCCTTTTAGTGGGGTTTTATCCAGCTGTCCTTGTTTGGCATGTTGGCAAGCGAGTCCTCACTCTCCATTTGTAGAGACTTTGCCCATTATTTCTGTTCCTGCCTCTCAAGTGGAACCAGGTTAGCAAATGAAAGAAAATCAAATCCAGACAATTGGCGAAAGGGAATATGTTTTGTGAAAAAGATCACTCAGTCATAGAAATGCTCAGAATGAGATTATGCAAATGTTTCTATTGTCACCCTTTCAAGTGCTGCAGGCGCTCTTGATTCTGATGAAAGGCAAGGAAATTCTGGGTAACTTTTTATTTATTTAATTTTGTTGGTTTCAAACAAAAAGAAGCTCACGAATGCATTAAAAAAATTATGTCTTCAAAATGGCCTGCCTCATCATCATTATGTGTTTCATAGCTCAGCAGAGATAATGAATAAATTTGCTGTGGCCTCCCAGTTTATAATTTACCCCTGCACTGTTGTAATAGAAATGGTTGTTGCACTCTTTAATTTCAGGAAACTTGTGATCTGGGCAAGATAAAGCCTGAAGCCAGACGTTATTTGGAAAAGTCAATAAAAATGGGAAAAAGGAATGGTCTCCATCTTCCAGAACAAGTACAGAATGTGAGTTTGTTTCCTTTCCTTTTTATATCTTCTTCTTTGTCCTATATGTTTCCTTTTCATATTGGAAAAATTAAATTAAACAAAATACCACAAAACAAATGTATTTGCAATATGTGAAACAAACCATAATATATACATTTGCAATGTATTTAGTAGTAAATTGTTTTAAATTCTACAACTCCTATAAACCTCATGGTGACTGGCAAATAACTGATAACTGAATTGATCTTTAATCCTGTCCATATTTTATTTGCTTCTAGAGTTCTGGACTTGTTTTTCCTGCTCTGGTTTACATTTGCTAATAGCTAGCTTCAGGTCTTAAGCATTGATTTGTAGTCTCACTCCCTTGTTCATACAGGGATAGGGTACATAATAAATTTCTATTATGGAGAGTTTTAAAACAAGCACTTTGGAGCAAAACACTCTGTGATTAAATATGCCCCTTAAAGATAGAGAAATTAGCTACTAAAAAGTGCTTCTCAAACTTTTTCTTTTGTCTAATGCCTGTCAAATCTTCCAATTTCAGGGGTAAACTTGGCTACAGAATCAGCTCATCCTTTTGGACAAATAATATAACCCAGAATCTATTTCCAGGTCATTCTTCTAACCAATAAAACTGGAATCTAATTGGAAATAAATCCAAATCAAGTGATGTTAACATGGTAAATACACATGAAGGCACCACTGAGATATAGGTCTCATTCTGCCACCTAAATGCAGTTTGAATATGTTATAGTGACTCCATCCTAGAAAACATGAACTGACATCGCTTACCTGACCCTGCTAAATCATCAGTTCTGTTTGGAGCATGAACACTGCATTAGATGAAATGTGTTTGGTTGCAGGAAAAAAAAAAAAAAAAAAAAACCGTTTAAGCATTTTAAACAATAGAAGAGATTTATTTGCTTGTATAACTGGAAGGTTCAAAGTTCACAGGTTAGTTTGATCCAGATGTTCAATGGTGGCATTGGTTACCTGATATTTCTGTTTCTCTGCTCTGTCTTCTTCAATGTTACTGTAATCCACACATGGTTTCCTGTTATTATTGACATGCTGTAAAGCTGAAGCCCCACCAACCAGGCATTACCCTAGTGGAATAGCAGCTGCATCCACTGGCCCTGGCCGAGCACAGTTCATATATATCCCAAGGACCCAAGTTCAGGTCCCAGATGGGGCAACAACCAAAATGAACAGCTTAAATAAAAGTGGTCCTTCCTCCTCTCTCACTTCCTGCCTATCTGCCTATTTGCCTTCATTCCTGCCTACATCTTTCCTTCAAACAAGCAAACAACCAAAACCAAAACCGAAACCCACCATCCAGAAGGAAATTTAGAGAAGCTCCCATCAGCTGTCTGCTCAGGTCTTAAGTGCTCACGTTATATCCTGAAGCCTTCTTTAATCAGGGGTATGCCAGGCCTGGGTTACCTGAACAGTCATTACTGCAATGGAACTGCCTGACTGGTATAGAGGTTATAGCCCTGGAGCTTCCCTAGGTAGAATCAGGTTCCACTCAAACTGTGGAAGACAGGCAAAAATCTTGGGGAGTTACCAGAATATCCAAAACCAATAATGCAAAGTTAATTAGGTCAGCATCTGAAAAATAGTGTGCATCAGACTTTTACCTGGACCCTTATAATAGGACACCACTTCTGAGTTCATGTTTCAGTAGGCTTGGTGTGGGTGTCAGTATTTTTAATTTCTAATACATTCCCAGGTGATTCTGATGTTTCCAGTCTGGGCCTCACGTTGACAACCAGTATGGCATATATAAATTTCATGATCTAGCACTTTTAGAAGAATACAACAGGTTAATAAAATCTTTTTTTTCATTTCCTTTGATCACCCATCTTTTTTTTTTTTTTTTTTTTACAAATGTTAGGGTCCATATATCACCATCGTTTGAAAAGTTTTTAAAACTAAGATATTACCTTTCTTTCCAAAGCAACCATAGAATTACTCAGTTTATGTCAGCACCAAATACTGACTTACTAAGTTAAAAGTTTGAATTGGAAAGGATTAGAAATATGCTGATTGGTAATGGGATACTAGACTTACTCATTCACTCAAATGCTGTTGTGAGTATATTACTTGCCAGAGTCTGCTCTTAACTATACCACCTACATTTATTTTAATTCTTAGACATTTACAACTAATTTTCAATACCTTGCCAAGGTTGCCTTTTTGCAAATGTTACATACAGATCGTCATAGGCACAACATAGAAGACTGCAGAAACTAGTTTATCAAGCACATCACTTAAGTAGATATTCCCTGAAGGTGGATACAGAAGCCAATCTTCATATAAAAGTGCAACTTACTTGACTGATAACAATGAGAATGTAAGTTTCAATTACATTGTGCCCATTGTCAGATGACTGGATAAAAAAGATGTGGTAATCACACAGAGTGGATTACTACACAGTCCCTAGAAGAGATGAAATCCTGTCATTTGCAACAACATGGATGGAACTGTAGGGGATTATGCTCATTGAAATAAGTCTGAAGGAGAAAGTCAAATACCAAATAATCTCACTGCTGTGGAATATAAAGAAACAAAGCAAAGGAACTGAGGCTACTAAAAGGGAATGGGGCGGGCCAGGGCAAATGGTGGTGGAGCCCACTAGACAATGGGGAAAAAAACACTTGGTGATTTGGTGGCAGACATGGTGTGTTGAAACATAACTAAGAAACAGGGAACCTATACATAGGAAATTATTTTAATGTGTTGAATAATTACTACAATAAAAATAAATTTAAAAAAAAAAGAAAGAAACAAAGCAAAGGAACAGACGAAACAGAAACTAACCCTTGGACATTAACAACAGAACTGAGGTTCCCGGCAGTGAACTGGGTGAGGGCATGTGCTGGTGGGCTCTGGCAGTGGTGAGGACTTTTGGTCACTAAGTGGTGAACAGCGTGTGTGAACCTGCACATAGGACTTTATGTTATTTTGTAAGTCAAAGTTACCTCAAATATTAAATTCTTTTTTCAAACGTAAACTTCATTTCATTGTAATGTGCCGCACTTGTCTCTTCATTTCAGGAAATCAAAGCAATGAAGAAAAGAATGAGTGAGCTCTGCATTGACTTTAATAAAAATCTCAATGAGGACAATACATTCCTTCTATTTTCCAAGGATGAACTGGGTAAAATTTTGTTATTTTTGTAGATTATATCATGTAAGTTAGGTGAATAATGTCACCACATTTGCCAAGTCAAAGTTCAAAGAATTCATTTTAAAAAGTGATCCAGTACCTACCTGCTAGACCCCATCTACAGAAAAGGCAACCATATGACACCTGGAGTTTAGACTCTTAAGAGTGTTTACTGTTTCTGGAGATGGGGAGGAGAGAGGTTCATGACCATCCTTGTTAACTTGTGCTGGTGTTCAACAGTTCTCCACTGCCTTGAAATGTTTATACTTCACCATATCTCTAAACTGTAACTTAAACTAGTCTCTTCTTATCCTATTCTTGATCTTTCTCGACTTAATTTTGCCTGTTCTCCATCAAAACACCATCTGCACAGGTACACTGAAGTCTTCATATTTTGAATTGCCATCTCCTACGCACCTGGCCTCTTATCTGCTTCCCCCATTTCAATAACATCAAAATGATATTATAAGGGATTGTCATAATTTTACTTGAATTTCGTTTACTCTACAACATTCCTAGAGCCAGTTCAAGGCAGCCTGCCAGTGCTAAATAAACCAATAATGAGTGGAAAAATTGATGTATGAGAAAATGATCTTTTGCAGGTGCTCTTCCTGATGATTTCATTGACACTTTAGAAAAAACAGATGATGACAAGTATAAAATTACCTTAAAATATCCACACTATTTTCCTGTCATGAAGAAATGTTGTATCCCTGAAACGAGAAGGAAGATGGAAATAGCTTTTAATACAAGATGCAAAGAGGTACTCTAAGTTTTTGTCTTTCTTTAGTTTTCACAGAACATTTTAAGAAAAGGATTTGCTTTGTTTGCCAATACTGAAGTCAGCTCAGAGACTGATAATCCTGCTTAGATTAATCTTATGCCTTATAATTACTCAGACCTGTAAGACTTTCAACTTTTCTCTTGCTCAATAGCAACCTGCTTGGTATGACTACAGACTAATGTGCTCTAATGAAAACAGAACAAGTTAAATAAACTTGAAGTCGTATTCTCTCATGTCAACAGTTCAGGGCTCCTGGGACACCTTTTCTCCTCAAGTGACTTCCAAGATCATTCTAGTTGTTGCCATTTCCCAGCCTGTTGAGAGAATGGAAAAGAAAGTACAGAGCAAACATCTTTAAGAAGAAGGCCTGACGGGCAACCCTGGTGAAGTAGCGGTTGGGTCACTTGTCTCTGGAAGAGCTCAGCCCACATACCCCTGGGTTCGAGTTCTGGATCCAGGAAGAATCAACCAGTGTGATCAACTAAATAAAATTTAAATGCTGCTTCCTCCTCTCTCTGCCTGCTTCCCTTGTACTCACATTCATTCCTACCTGCCCCTTTCCTTTAAAAAAAAAAAAAAAAAGAAGAAGACCTAGAAATGACGTGCATCAATTCCATTTGGATTCTGTTAAGCAAAGTTCCAGCATGTAACCCTAACTAGCTGCAAGGGAGGCTGGAACACATAGTTTTTAGCTGACAGCAATATGCTGTGCTAAGAGAATTCTGTTGCTAAAAAGACAAAGGGATTAATTAGAAATAGAATCTCAGAATCAGTAACCAGTTCCACCACTGTCTGTCTTTCACTGTTTTCCACACAGAGAGCCCATTCACTACCTGTCATACCCCTCAACCAGTGTCTCCTTCAGCTCAAACACCAGGTCACCTGGATGATACAGTCCTCTCCAGTTGTAGCTTCCTATGGTATAGCCACCTGTGAAAGGAAATTCACCCAACCTGCACACACCCAGTGGTAGAACAGGATCAGAATACACTAAAAACTCCCATTTGGAAAAGGAAAGAGTGGAAAACAGCATGCTGATAGCAGTTTTCAGAAGCTGTTTGGCAGGAATTGTGAGGATTTGTGCTCTGGTGAAGTTCCCCCAGAGAGCCCATCGGAGCTATTTGGGTCTCTTTTCTGGTAGGAATTCCAGTAGCAAGTGTACTCTACGGTCCCAGGCTTTCCCTGCAGGAAATCCTTTCTTAGCCGTGACCCTCCATGTCCACGTTCTGGGCAGCTTCCGCTCTAGATTCTCGCTGTTAGGAGTTTGAAGCCTGCGAATTGCTTTAGGGGTTAAATATCGCAACCTTATAGGGAACCTACACAAATGAGTTCATCTTAATTTGCAAAACAAGTTTACCTGCAAAAAATACTAATTTACAAAAGGAAATATTGCCGAAGGTCTGACATTTAGTAAACAGGGCCAAGTTGCTCTTGTGCCAGGCACTTTTCTATGCCCTTTACGTATATTCTGACTTGAACCCCTTCGTCACTATGACATGGCTGCTTTCATTATCCACATCTTGCAGATGAGGCTTCAAAAGATTAAGGAACTTGCCAAATGTCAGGCAGTTAGTAATGGGGCCAAATTTTGAACCCAGGTGGGCTGACCTCGGTGTGTGATCTTAAGACACACGTGTAATGTTTGCTGATTTAATTATTGGAAATAGTTTTTCTTTGACCTCAACGTTTATTTATTTTATTTAGGAGATTATTTTTCCTTTTATTGTTAAGAAAATAAAGTGGTACTGTTGTATTTCAATACAAATTAAATACATAAAATGTAAAGTAATCATTTAAGAAAATTCTCTGAAACATTTGTAAGTGTAGAGTTCTGTGGCATTAAATATATTCACATTGCTGTACAACCAACAAAGCCATGTTTCTCCAGAACTTTTCTATCTGTCCCAACTGCATCTTTGTACCAATAAACATACAAATACCTATTTGAGTTCCTGCTTCCACATCTTTGGGATACATACTAAGAGGTGGAATTGCTGGGTCGTATGATACTTCTGTGTTTAATTTTCTTAAGAATCATACCAACATCTTTCACAGCAGTTGCACCATTTTACGGTCCCGTCAGCAATGCACAAAGTTTCCAAGTTCTCCACATCTTCACCAATACATCACTTTCTGGTTTTCGGTTCTTGTTTTTTTAAAGGAAAGGTGCAGGCAGGAATGAAGGCAAGTAGGCAAACAGATAAGAGAGAGACAGAAGAAACACTTTATTTTTACTTAGTTATTTACATAGGTTGTTCTCACCGCCCTGGGTCTTGAACCTGGGATCTTGGGATGTAATTGGGACTGCTCCCAGCGGGTACTAGACCACTAGGCCACAAGGGTTTGCCTCACTTTCTGTTTTTTTGATACTAGCCAGTTGATGGGTATGATGTTAAAGTAGCAAAATTTGATTTATATATATCCTTCTATAATAAAATATATTAATAAGTATCAGTTTTGGTGGAGTTTTATCAATGAGACTAAATGTCCTTAAGAGACAGTAGTCCTTATGAATATTTATTTTCACTATAAGTTCATTACTGCCT
Organism: Solenodon paradoxus; assembly: GCA_004363575.1. NCBI lineage: Eukaryota > Metazoa > Chordata > Mammalia > Eulipotyphla > Solenodontidae > Solenodon > Solenodon paradoxus. The sequence continues at coordinate 38,271 of RJWH01001185.1, forward strand.
AAAATTTTATTAAGCCGTCATAGCTATCTCCTGAGATCCCCACCCCTACTCCTGCCACAAGTCTTGGCCGGGTTCCATGGCTTTCACAGCCTGCACCTTATTGGCCTGGGGAACTATTAGAAATTTGGTGGTGGGAGTAGTGTGTTACATTTGATGAGGAGTGAGCCTGTATGTCTAAAACTTGTATTCTGTTATAAATCAGTCACTTCAATTACAAAAAGACCCCTGAATTTGCAATGATGAAATTTGTGTAGGTGTAATAAATAAACAGAAAAAAATAAAAATATTTGGTAGTTTTACCAATCTAAAAACACATGCAGTAGCTCCTGTTGTTGAGTACTTTGAATCCAGTTCCTGGCTAACCTTTGCTGTCGTTGTTGTCTGTTACTAGGAGAACACCATAATTCTGCAGGAGTTACTCCCACTGCGGGCCAAAGTAGCCAAACTACTCGGCTATAGCACACATGCTGACTTTGTCCTTGAAATGAACACTGCGAAGACTACAAGCCACGTAACAGCCTTTCTAGGTTAGCTTGTCTTTTTCTAATCAGCTGTATATTTACATTTCTTTTTTGCTATGGCTGTTTTGCTGCATGATACCCACTTGACAGAGGTCTCAGAATCTAATGTGCCTTGAGGGCATCCTGTTATTCATTCAAGAGAGATTTAATGACCACCTACTGTATCTTAGATACTGTGCTGATTCTAGGAGTTACTCATTGTTTATATTGCTATTACAGTACTTGCTTCACTCTATCTTCATTGTGATTTTTATGCTCATTCCTAACAACACATCAAGGATGCTAAAAAAAGAGTATTACCATTGGCTTTCCTCTCTGCCTGTGGGTGTTTGGTAGCTATAGTATGGCTACTTATGAATTTGTATGTAATAAAACAGGTAAGACACAAAAGAAAATAAAGCATATAAAAAAATAAGCATTTTATAGTCCAGAAGCCACTTGTTATTATACAAAAATAATATAAAATAAAATGCATCAAGTTATTATCTAATCTTTATGTTCACATTCATTTTAATTAATTTTATTAATGATTTTAAGTTTTCATTAATCTTTTTCAAACCATGTTACTTATATCCCTGCCATTTAGTCACTGGTACTAAGTCTTCCCCCTCCCCATTGCAATCTAGTATGACAATTCCAAAACTCACTCCGTTTTTCTCTTTGTAAGTGATGGTTGAATAATAGAGCCATGGTAAAGATAATATTTTTGTGATAATTTTCTCTAATCAAAGTTTACCAAATTATGATTTTTTAACTTTCCCCATTGACCTCTTTCAGACTTAATTCACTTTTAACAAGTCAGATTATTTAGTCTGTTACAGTGATATTCTTTTATTTTTTTCAATTTATTTTTTATTGTAGTAATTTTTCTACACATTAAAATAATTTCATATGTATAGGTTCCCCGTTTCTTAGATACATTTCACCACACCATACCCTCCACCAAATCACCAGGTGTTCTTCCCCATTGTCCAGTGGGCTCCACCACCATTTGCCCCTGCCCACCCCATTCCCTTTTGGTCACCTCAGTTCTGTTACACGTGTTTCAGGATTGGTTATGTTTCATCTGTTCCTTTGTTTTGTCTGTTCACATTCCACCTACGAGGTCATCTGGTCTCTATCTTTCTTCTTTTGACTTATTTCACTTAGCATAATCCCCTCTAGTTCCATCCATGTTGATTCAGATGGCAAGGTTTCATCTCTTCTAAGGGCTGTGTAGTCTGATATTCTTTTATTAGGTTAAGTTGGAGATGAGTAATAATCAGCCCTCAACCCCAGATTTACTTCACTATGTCCTCAATGGCCAATCTTGAATTACTAATGAGTGTACTGGCATCAGATAGGGCATGTAGTCTGTGTTCCATAAACAGTAGCTATTCATAATTACGTAATTTATTTATTCATGAGACATCTATGAAATAAGTACCTACCTTGTAGTAGATAGTATTCCATGAGAAAGGTATAAGACAGGCTCCTTTGCTCAATGAATTCTTCACTAGGTGGAAACAACAAAGATGTGAACAGGTAATTACCATGTATTTTGTGGCATATTTTGTAAGAGAATGACTCAAGAGCTAACAGGTTTGGTGGAAATGTGTCTTTAGTGGTAACTGGATATGCTGACATTTTTCCATAGCAGCTGCCTGATTAACTTAATTCCTTTAAAGTATTTCTCCCTCTAATTTAAAATTCACATGTTCTCATCTGAGTTATCTTCTTACTACCTATATTCATTATTCTCCCAGAAAGCTAATCAGAATTATATCTTTTTGTAGCTTCCATGAGTTTGCTTCTTTCTCTTCATTCTACTCCTCAGGCTATTACCGTCCCCTCACATTATGGGACTACCTCCCAGCTGCCATGTTTGTTACACAACCAGCCTATGTTTATTTCACTTTGGTAACAAGTCGTGAAGAATAATACATCAGAACATATATATTTACCCAAATACATTGAAATAGTCCAAAACTGACCATAGTATATAAATCGTGGTATCTATCTAAAAAGTGTAATTGCTGTGTCCAAAAAGGCTCTTCTTAAGAATGGGGTAGTGATAATAAAGCCCATGACTGTCAAAGGCATTAGTCAGTTTTTAGTAATACTGACCACAAGTCACATCTGATTTATTTTCCCCGCCTTTCTGAGGAGCCTAACCTCACTGAAGAATAATTGTGTACATGAATTTAGTTTCAATATTGCTTTGTTCCTTGAATTATAATATTCCTAAGCCTGAGATAAAGCTTCGTTGTATTTTGTTTTGTTGATGTTTCAAGGAAGTTGTGACCTGGTTTTGCTGGTGCTAAAAGAAAAAGGGGTGAGAACCCACAAAATAAATCACCCTGAAGAGAACAACAATGCTGTCATAATAGTCTGCTTTCCTCTCTCACTCTTTTCCTTTCAATTTACCTTCTTCCTTCCCTTCTTTTCCTCCTCCCTTTCTCCCTCCCTCCCTTCTAACCCTCTTTTCTTCCCTTTCATCTCTGCCCTCCTCCCCTGCCCCTCCTTTCTTCTTTCCTCCCACTCTATCTGCATCAAGTACTATAGAGGGAAAAACAACATGCTAACATATCGGCGTGTGTGAATCTGCTTGCTCACAACAGCAATCAATCACTGACGTCTCCTTCTTCCTGTACAGATGATTTAAGTGAGAAGTTAAAACCTTTGGGTGAGGCAGAGCGAGAGTTTATTTTGAACTTGAAGAAAAAGGAATGTACAGAGAGGGGCTTTGAATATGATGGGAAAATCAATGCCTGGGATCTGCACTACTACATGACTCAGACAGAAGAACTCAAGTACTCCATCGACCAAGAGACCCTCAAGGAGTACTTCCCAGCCCAGGTGGTCACTGAAGGTCTGCTGGACATCTACCAGCAGTTGCTGGGACTTTCATTTGAGCAAGTGGCAGATGCTCATGTGTGGAATAAAAGTGTTGCGCTTTACACCGTGAAGGATAAAGCTACAGGTGACGTCCTGGGACAGTTCTATTTGGACCTCTATCCAAGGTACTGGGCATCACATGGTTGAAGGAACCTTAGGGATCTGCCTCCTACTCAAATTAAGACTCTTGTTTTCTAGAGTCCTCACATGTATTCTTAGTAAAGGGATTAAGATGTGGGCTCTAAAGCCAGCATGACTGTCTCTGTCACTTCCTAGGTGACTTACCTAATTTTTCTGTGCCTCAGTTTCTTTCTGTGACAGATACTATAAAATGGTAATACTAATCATACCTGTTTTTTAAGGTGGTCGTAAGTGTTCAAATGGTTGCTTACATGCATAGCATTAGTTAGAAGACTACCCATGATACAGCAAGTGTTTAATAAATGTTAGCTGCTGTCACCACCAAGTCGTGTATAGCATTTGTTCAATTTAAAATTACCCCCAAATTATTATTTTTCACGTACTCTGTCTGCTAATACTCTTAAATGTATGACCAGTCTCTAACTGTGACTGAAAGCAACACCATTCATTTGAAATAGCAAAAGTTTTGCTCTCAGTTAAACTTGAGTTGGAATGCTTGAGTGTCAGACCTCTGAGACTCTGTGTCCTCCTTTGTAACATGGGACTGATGATTCTCTCACACGATTGTTTTGTGCATCAAACTGTATATGCAAATTACCTAGCCCAGGCATTTCATTCATACCAGGAAATAATAATAATGTCATTGCTGCTATTATTATTGCCTCTGCAGTTGGGGGCAACTGTGGACTTACAGTGTTTCACCAGATCAGTTTCTCCCAAGGCTTCTTGATAGACAGCCTATTGTAATTATCAATCCACTTTTCTAAACAGAGTGAAGGAGAGTACAGTGTCCCCTTATTTCAGTAATGCATTCGAGTTTGTAAACCACCAACTTGATTAACTTTGGGTATCTGCTGGGAAGAGGCTAGATAAATATGTCATCCAGTCAGTGGGCAGAGCTGTCTTATTCCAGTGCTTTGTGGACTTAACTTTCACTTATGATAAAACCTAAAAATAAACCTATGTCAAATGTAGACGGGTCTATTTTTAATTGAAGAGTGTCAGGAAACAATTTTTAGCCAAGAGTTCTTTCAGGGGAATTCCTTCAACATTGGTGGCTCCTGTAACTGTCCCCAGATACTCTTTCCAGGGTCAAAGATAACAGCAACTTGTTCTACCCCATCCTGCTGTTTCTCTGCCAACATATAACTGATTTATTTTTACGCAGAGATCTGGCCATTGCAACTAGCACTCTGGTTTGGGGACCAGAGGGTAAGCTTTGTGAGGATAGTGACCTAGTTAATGATTCACTTCCTGTAACCTTATAGACTTGCTTCACAAAAGGGAGATGGATTAACTTGTGGGTTTTTTTGGTCTAATTGATTCAAAGCGTATTTATAATATGGGAAAGACCATGTTTTTTTTAAAATCACATTGCTGTTTTTATTTATCAAACACTGAGATTCTCAAACAAAACAAAACATAGGAACTCTTATGGTTCCAACATAATGATATTTTTAACCTACCATTATTTTATAAACAAAATGTAAAATGTCATAATCCCAGAATTAGAAAAACTTTGAAATCAAGTAAATAAAATTTATTTTTAAAAGGAAAGATAAAAATCCCTCAATTCCACTAATTTTTAAATTGGTAAATGCTTGATTGTAAACTATCCTTAATTTTTTTTTAATTCTCCAAATATTTTTTAATGGAAACTACTCAACTGTGGTCTCTTCAATACAGTAGCATCCTTTCAAATCAAGAATACATCTATGGCACTTCATAATGTACCAACAGGTATAAAATACAACAAGATAGAAAGTTCCCAGAATACTTTAGTTTTTTCCTGTTAAAAATAAGACTCGTGTGCATCCAAGAACCTGGGTTTGTGTCCCACGGCCGGGGAAACAACCAAGATGAACAATTAAATAAAAATAAATAAATGCTTCTTCCTCCTCTGTCTCCCTGCCTGTCTGCTCATCTTTATCCCTGCCTGCACCTTTCCTTTAAAAAAAATAAGTAAATAAGTCTTACAATCGATTTATCTCTTTACATATTTTCAGCTCAATACATCAAATCATTTCAGAAACACTGCTGGGTCCATTGAGCACCCAGAGGCTGGACCAGCTAAAATTTTTATCAAACTCAGTGAATAGGTTCTGGTATAATAGCTGTGGGTTCTCTTGTCATCTCTCCCCTCACCTGTCTGCCTTCCTTTTTCATGTCCTTGCTCCCTCCTAGTCCACCTTGGCACAGTTCTTTGTTGTTGTTATGTATGTATGTATATATATATATATATATATATATATATATATGTATGTGTTTTCATTTATTTAAAATAGGTTTGATTTTTTAGAGGAGTTTTAGGTTCAGCACAGAATTGAGCGTAAGAGAAAGGGATTTCCCTTCTACCTCCTATACCCACACATGCACAGCCTCCCCATATCCTCACCAGAGCATTACTTTTGTTAAAATTAATGAGCATACAGACACATCTTAATCACCTAAAATCCATAGTTTACATTATATTTACTCTTGGTGCTGCCTAGTCTCTGGTTTTAAACAAATGTTTGACTTGCATCCACCATTAGAGTATACAAAGAGTACTTTCACTGTCCTGAAAGTCCTCTGTTTCCCCTGTTCATCCCTCGCTCTCCCATAACCCCTAGAAACCACTGCTCTTTTTACTTTCTCCATAGTTGTGCTTTTTCTAGAATATCATATCATTGCAGTCATATGTGTATAACATTTTCAGATTGATCGCTTTTACTTAACAATATGCATTTAAAATTTCTCCATGTCTTTACTTAGCATGGAAACTCATTTCTTTTTAGGAGTGAATAAGATTTCACTGTCTCGATGTACCACAGTTTATCTGTTATACCAGAGTATATTCTAATTGCTTCCGATTTTGAGCAGTTATGAATAAATCTGCTATAAACATCTGTGTGCAGTTTTTGTGAAAATCTAAGTTTCCAACTTCTTTGGGTAAATACCAAGGAGCACAATTGCTTGATTCTTGAAAGAGTTATGTTTAGTTTTACAAGAAACTGTCAGAGTCTCTTCCAAACTGGTTGTACTGTTTTGTGTTCCTACCAGCACTGAATTAGAGTTCCTCTTGACAGTTATTGCTGTCAGTGTCCTGGGTCTGGGCCACTCTACTCTGTGTGTCATGGTTCCTCCTTGTTTTAATTTGTACCGCCCTGATGACATAGGATGTGCACCCTCTTTTCATGCACTTTTTTTGTTATCTGTGTGTCTTCTTTGGTGTGGTTTCTGTTTCGCCTTGTTTCTCCATTTTTAATCAGGTTTTCATTTTCTTAGTACTGAAATAATTTATTTTTGCATATGGAGAGCTTATGTATATCTTAGATTAACTGTTCTTTATCTTGTACAACTTTTGCAAATATTTCCCCCAGCCTGTGGCTTGTCTTCTAGTTCTTTTGACAATGCCTTTCTCAGAGTAGAGATTTTTCATGTTAATGAAGCCCAACTTACCGATTATTTATTTCATGGATTGAGCCTTTGATGTTGCATCTAAAAAGTCGTCATCAATCCAAGATCATATAGACGTGATCCATTTTGAGTTAATTTTTGTGAAGAATATAAGGTCTGTGACTAGGTTCTTTTTTTGCATGTGGATATATGGTTGTTCCAGCACCACTTAATAAATAACTATCTTTGTTCCTTTGTATTTGCCTTTACTCGTGTCAAAGATCAGGCGACTGTGCTTACGTGGGCCTGTTTCTGGAAACTCTGTAGTGTTCCACTGGTATATTATCTTTAGTCTTGTGTTGTTTTTGTCAGTACCACTTTGTCTTGATTATTATAGCTTTATATATATATATATATATTGCTTTATAGTCTTAATGACAAATAGGATCAGTCTTCTTACTTTGTTCTTTTCCTTTATTATTGAGTTGGCTATTCTGAATCTTTTGCATCTTTGTATAAACTTTAGAGTAAATTTGTCAATTCTATAAAATAATTTGCTGGGATTTTGATTAGGATTGCAGAGTATATTGATGACGTTGGAAAGAATTAACAACTTAATATTGAGTCTTTCCATTCACAAACAAGGAATATATTTCCATTTATTTTTTTTCTTTGGTTTTATTCATCAAGGTTTTATAGTTTTCTTCACATACAACTTACAAAATATCTAACGTCTTGATAGATTATACTAAGCATTTCATTTTGGGAGGTGATAATGTAAATGGTAATGTGTTTTTAATTTCAAATTCCATTTGTTCAGTACTGATCTATACAAAAGTCATTGACTTTTGTTTGTTAATCTTGTATCATGCTACCTTGCTCTAGCACTTTATTAGTTCCAAGAGTTTTTTTGTTGTTGATTCTTTCACATTTTCTACATAGATAATCATGTCATCTAAGGACAAAGTTTCTTCCTTCCCAATTTGTACACATTTTCTTTCTTTTTCTTGTCTTATTGCATTATTCCAGTATGAATTTGAAAAGGAGTAATGAGAGATAACATTATTACTTTGCACCTAATATGCTTTCAATTACATTTAGTAAAGCGAATCTACTTTTCCTCTCCCAGAAGTAGACTGCTATTTTTTTGTTACTGGGTGCTTATTAGCCTGGTTGTGAGAGATAATTCTGTGTTGTGATTAAACATCAGTCTTAGGAAGGGCTCTTTTTCCCTGGTCCTAGGTGTAGACCCTATATGGTGACCCTACCCTCAGGTGTGGACCTGGCCCAACAGTGTTGTCTTGCCCTTCAGGAGTAGAGGGATTTTCCCTGTGCCTTTTTCCCAGTGGCAATGATTTTTACCAGTGCTCTGAGGACAGCAGGGTTTATTGCCTGTCCCCCAGAAGTTAAAGGCTTTTGTTCTATAGGAGAAAGGTAAAGAGGATCTTGGCAATGCTCCATGCCTTTACCACGCAACTACTCCCTTCCTCCAAGCCTGCATCAGGACCAGTGTTTCCTCAGGACTCTTACTCTACCCCCATCTTTTTTGTGGCACCCAGTGAGATCAATATAAAAAAGACTTTGCAAATAAATAAAAAAATCTCCCTTATCTGTACCTCCTACTTTTTCTCTGTTTTTTCTGGCCTATCATCATCAGCCTTTAACAATTTAGTTGTTTTTTGTTTGTTTTTCCTTTCTCCTGCCCTAGCTCTTAAATCCAGGTGCTTGGGATTTACATGACCTGCATTTTAGCCACTGAGCCATAAGGGATTAGGCTAGTCCCTTGTTATAGTTTTTTTTTTTTCCTTCCTAGTGGCTGGTGTTTGCCCCAATTACAAAAAAAGGAAAGAAAATCTTGCTTCCTCCCTATCTCCTTGGAGGCACTTGTCTTAGATTGTAGGTTTCTGATGGATACAAGAAAAATTGTGATGTACAGATTATCCAGCGTATTATTGATATGAGAACAATGCCCTTTCCAGTTTTATGTATCTTAAAAGGAAGACAAAAAAAGACTAGTGGTTTGTTTTTTGGCTTGAATAGCATCAACGGAGAAAAAAAAACAGTAATAAAAAGTCATGAAGAAAAGAAAATACAGAAAAATACATGCGAATAAAAACAAACTAAAAACTTGATCCCAAACTTGCATGTATTGGTAGTCTTTTGAGCAAAAAAAGAGAAAAAAGAAGAGGAGGAGGTGGAGTGAATGAAACCTACTTTCAGAATAAATTCTAAATACTTTATTTTAGAAAGACCATCATTGATCCAAGAATAGACAACTTTAAAGTATAATTTATGTTTTTTTCCAGACTGCCTAAGCATGTTCTGTTTCCAAAAGGCCTGTCCAGTATATAAACACATTTCATTTAATTGTGAATGCAAATTCTTCCCTCATTAAAAGGAACAACCTAATTGGTGATTAGTATTTTTCCATTCTAATTTTGAAGAAACCCTACCCAGTAAATCAAATTTTATCTTTTATCTTAAAACATTTCAAAACTATTTAGTGTTTAGTTACCCCATCTTTGTAGAAGAAAATCAGAAGCTCATTAAATAAATGGGACAGTAAACTGTAAACTTGGCATGGTATATATTCCTAGTTTTTACATTAAGGTTTTCCCCTTTTTGTTTTACAGGAAAGGTGCAGGCAGGAATGACAGCAAGCAGAGGCAGGCAGGAAGAGAGAGGAGGAAGAAGCATTTTATTTTATTTAGTTGTTCATCTTTGTTGTTTCCACAACCGGGGACCTTGGGATGTCTGTGAACTGCATTCCACCAGGGTGCGCTGCATTAAGATTTTTCAACAAATGGAACCTTGAAGCTAGAACTCATGAAGTGAGAGTGAGGTTTTTACTTGGTTTGTTTCAGTTTTTCTTTTAAGGAAAGGTGCAGGCAGAAATGAAGGCAAATAGGCAGGCAGGAAGAAAGAGGTGGAAGAAACATATCTTATAACCTTTGTAGTTGTTCGTCTTGTTTGTTCCCTTGGGACGTATGTGGCTTTTCCAGAGGTAGCCAACTTAGCCAGTAGACAGACCATCAGGGTGCACCTAGATTTTTCTGTTTTAACAAAATGTTGACGTGCTGTCTAAAAGGTGGATTAAATGTTTGTTCTAGTATCAAATATGGCTGAGTGACTGAGAAAGTCCACATCAACATTGTCTGCTAAGGAAGACATTCATTTCTCACCAACTATGCTTCTGGCTCCTAGGGAAGGAAAATACAACCATGCAGCCTGCTTTGGTCTCCAGCCTGGCTGCCTCCTCCCAGATGGGAGTCGCATGATGTCTGTGGCTGCCCTCGTGGTGAACTTCTCACAGCCACTAGCAGGCCGCCCCTCTCTCCTGAGGCACGATGAGGTGAGGACTTACTTCCATGAATTTGGTCATGTCATGCATCAGATTTGTGCACAGGTGAGTGATTTTTAATAGTTAACCTACCAATTTCTTTTCCAGATTTTTTCTTTCCTCGCTCCTGGCAGGTTTTCTCCCTTACATGATTTTTTCCTTTTTTTTTTTTTTTTAAAGGAAAGGTGCAAGCAGGAATGAGGGTGAATAGGCAGGCAGACAGGCAGAAAGAGAAAGTAGGAGGAAGTATCTTTATTTTATTTTCATTTAGTTGTTAACACTGGTCGTTTCCTCCCGGGCCTAGGACTCCATTCGAGAGGTACATGGCTTGCTCCTTTGGAGGCAGTTGACCTAACTGCTGCTCCACCAGGGCACACCCCTTACATAATTTTTCAGAAGCTGAACATACTCAAGAATTTCAGCAGCCTTCTGCAAAAACACAAAGTTTGTATCATGTCCTCTTTCACAGCATATTTTTACTCAGAATTTAATTTATTGATAAAAGATCTTCAACACCTTCCTTTATTACCCTCAAATTAAAGTAATATAGTATAACCATGTAGAGATTTTGCCAGGGAGGGTATATGTGTGTGTAGTTTTTTATTTTCTTTGTCTAAAAATGAAAAGTAGCTTTATTCTCAGCTTTGTAGCACAGTCCAGTAAATGATGTCCAAGCCATTCTATGATTAAATCATGTGACCTTGCAGATATTTAACTGTTATTGACGTATGAAAACCTCTAGTTCAGCAGTTCAACCTAACAGTTTAAATATATTGATACTAGCATAAACATGCCAGTTTTCTGAATTTGAAATATCTGCACATCTCTAAAAGGTAAATTTTTTTAGCAATATTTTTTATTAGAATAGTTTTAGAATTACATAAAACTTGCAAAGATAAAAATTGCTCATATAGTTCTCATCCTATTTCCCCTACTGTTAATATCTTACATTACTATAGTTCATTTGTCATAGCCAAGAAGTCAACATTGGTCTAGTATTCCTAACTAAACTCCACACTTTATTTGGATTTTGCTAGTCTTCCCTTAAGCAACCTTTTTTTCATAAAGAATTTTTTAATCAATATAATGTCCTCACTAACTATAAAAGGAAAAGATTTTTTTTGTGTTTTTCAAATGGCAGTGCCTGGACATGACTATGTAGTAAAACATAATGAAATTTTCAGGGATTTTCACTATATGTGAATCACCAAGAATTCAGCAACAACCACTGCAGACTGATATAAGTGGTTTGTATTCTCAGCTTAAACCCAAGAATGGTATTGTCAATTGTTGTAGCCATTCTGAATTGCTATAACAAAATGCCACTGGCTGGGTGGCTTATAAGCAACAGGAATTTATTTCTCACTGTTGCGGTAGCTAGAAGTCCAAGATCAACATGCTGGCAGTTTTGGTGCCTGGTGAGGTCCTGCTTCCAGGTTCAAAGACTGCCATCTTCTCACTGTGTCCTCACATGGTAGAGTGGGCAAGAGAGCTCTCTAGTCTTTTTTATAAGGACACTAATCTTCCTAGTCTCCCAAATAGCCCATCTCCTGCCATCACTTGAAGGTCAGGTTTCAGAATCTGAATTTGGGGAGGACACAGTCTATGGCACCAATGGAGACATGATATTCTAAAATGATAGGCACTAAAAAAAACTTACTTTGATGGTCACAGCTAATTCCAGTACTTAGAGTCTGGAAAATTTAAAGTGTGTAAAAAATATTTTGCAAAAATATATGCAATGGAGTTCATTTCTGGGCTCACTTGATTATAGAATTTTTGGAATACCCTTGTGGCTCAGGCGACTGACATGCTGGTATGCAGGTAATATACAGCCCAAGGACCTGAGTTTGAGATCCCAAGTCAGTGTGAAAAACCCCAAAATTCAGCTAAATTAAGATGCTTCATCCTCTTCTTCCTTCCTTCCTTAAATGCTTCTTCCTCCTCTTTCTTCTTTCCTCTCTTTAAAAATAAAATTATAAATTTTTGTTTATATGAATGTCCAACAGGACATACAAATGACATGAAAAACATGGGAGATTTTTTTGTTGTCCTTACATGTGTGGTTCATTCCTGGATATCAGCATCCCTGGCCCCCAGAGTAGCCCATGATCATTTTAATAACCCACTCATTTCCAAAATACTACTATGACCTTTAGTTTAGTTCTTTCAGCATTTTTATCTTGACATCCTGGGACTTGCATGTTTTATTTAAAAAGACAGAGGGGAGTAGGATATGCATTTATTCAGATAGATGTCTACTGATATAGCCATTTCTACTCTCTCTCTGCTTAACCCAAGGAAAAGAAATATTTCAGAATAACATAAATTCTCTTCAATCATTTTAAAGTCAATTTTCACAGTGCTAGGGTTCTGGAAATACTTATTTTCCCTCAGTATCCATTCTGTGGCTGATATTTTCTTAATTAGAATGTCTACTTTCCATTTTCCTGAAATATTTTATGAATAACTTAGAAAATTTAAATACTTTTCTTAATTTCACACTTATGAGCTACTACTTAGATTATCCAATATCCAGTTATGTATTTGTACAGAGATATGTATCCAGAGAGAGGTACTTACATTCATACATGTAAATTTTCACATGGAATTTTTTTGAAAGTCCACAGACCCTTTGAAGCCCAGACCATGAGGAATTTCAAATTAAGAACTCCAGAGTTAGAGCAGTTCTTCCCTCCCTATGTGGATGTTGATTATTAGCTAATGAGTTCACAAGAAAGTCATTTTGTGTCTTAATCATGTTTATTAGAATAGTAGTGATCTTCAAATAGAGTTTTTAATGCTCTTGATGCATGTTCTGGTTTTCAGACACAGTCCTATTTTTAGCTTAATATCATACAATTGCTGTGTAGCCAAAGTGCAATTCTTCGCAGCTCTGTGTTATCCTCATTATTTCTTTTGGTTTTGATCCTTTGATGTAGTCACTTTGGTATCAGGACACATTTTCTTGGTACTATGTCATGTTAGAGCCATTTGACTAAATTGTATTTATCTATTTGTCTGCCTCATCAGTTCAGTGTGTCTCTCTTGAAACAGTGGACTATATTCAAGTCTTAGAGTTCGCCTTCTCTCACTCGTGAACACGAAATGTGTCACACAGATGAATAGTGTACTAGGCCAGTCCCTTGCCTGGTCATCACTTCATGAGCGTATCTTTGAAAAACCTCTTCCTTGTCTATTAATCCTTTCAAATGTAACATTTTAAAAACTCTTAAGCCAATTGTATTTGGAACCAGTGTTACTACTTTTATCTTAAAACTAGAAGGCACAGATCCGTAAATTTGCAACCGTAATTCAAAACTTGTTGTACTAACATAATTTGAATGTTGATGAAGAGGCAGTTTAATCATTTCTATATTCAACAATAATTCTAACTTATCTGGGACCTGTATCATGATTTTAAAATTAGCCATACACAGTCAATAAATTGGTTTTAAGATAAGGCAGCTCATTGTTTGAGTTCTCCACGATGGCAGTCTGCAGGTTTGATGACCAGAATTGCTGGTTGAAGCTTTTTATAATTACTATTTAAAAGTGTCTGAAGGAACATCCAGTATTCAAGCACATAGATGCACTCATTCAATATGTCTACTATCTCATCATTCAAGACAGGAGTTTTACTCATGTTTTGTTGTGTCTATACTACAGAGTAGGTAATTTTGAAAGATAGTAGTCAGGAGGTGGTATCTCTAGTATCTGTTCCTTTTTCATGGTTTTATTGTGGCTTGGGCTCTTAGTAATCACAGAGCTTTTGACCTTATATTGAATAGAAGGCAGATACTTTTCAGTAGCCTTCATTGTGATGTCTATGTTGGTTTGTGCATTAAGAGCAGTAGTGATTTGTGGATTGTTAGAGGTAATTATTTTAAAGCAACACAAGAGAATCACAGTAAAGCCTTCTTATAATTAAAAGTGAAAGGAATGAGAGGGCAGAAAATCTTCAAAATATATGATTTTAAGTAATCTGTTAACTCAGTGAAAAGATTAATAGAGCACCTTATCTTCTTTAACTATTTTGAATTAGTTATAAATAAACATATCACGTATCAGTCAGGAAGGTATCCTGGTGTTATGTCAAGAGCACGGGATTTAAGTTCATTCCTGTACTTGTGGGTCTGGCTGTGTGACTTTTGGCACGTTCTTTGACCTAATTGAGCCATCTCATTTTTCTTATTCATAAAATGGGGACTTGAATAATTCTCATACCTGTTTCTCTGGGGTGCTAGGGAGGTTAAAAGGTGTGAAAAAGTACTTAGGAAAGCAATAAAGTGCCACCCATATTTGAAGTATTCTTGTAAATATATTTATATATAATTCAACCCTTTAGGGATCAATAAATAGCACGAGTCATAATTTAAGAAGGAAAAAAGTTGCTGTGAAGTCAAGTACTGTCGCTTTAGGTTTAAGAGAATATTCACAAATGCTTTCTCCCAGTGCATCTTGGATGTGTGTCTGTGGAAAGTGATAGGAAAGCATCAGGTGTCTGTTTTGTTTTCATTACTGCCTACTTAAAAGTTTGATTTCTAAATCTAGAACAAAATGAGCAGTTATTGTATTGAGAATTATAAATGATTAAAGAGCAATGTGACTGTTTATCTTCAGCATTGACACAATATTTAGAGGAAACCAAGGACAAGTATAGTCAGACGAGCCAGCGCCATCCATAGTCTGGCTAACTGGGCAGGCTAAGAGGAATGAGAGGAACTAAGATTTATTGAGAACTTGCGCTCTGCTCTGTGCCTTACATTAATTAATTAATTTTATCCCTATAATGTTCTCTGAAGTAGATTTACCTGTCTACTTTTATAATTACATTATTATGATTTCCCCTACTTTCTAAATGCAAAAAAAAAATGAGATGTGGAATGATTAAATGATTTGCCCAAGACTAGCCCATACTACTGTACTTTATTGCCTATAATCAATCTTTGAACTCTTAGTTCATTAATTAGAGACAGCACTCTGTCATGTGGTCTGAATTTGGTCTCCCAAGTGTGTATTCCTATTGGATGAACTTCTCTTTCCTAAGTTTCTTAAATGGTATTCCTTCTAAGTCAATCTCATGTAAGCTAGTGCGGGATGAGTTTGAGTTCCACATTTCCCTCTGTGGACATCGACCTTTTAGGATTCAGTCCTGAAGTAACCTTCAACAGAAGTGTAGCCTTTTCCCTACCCCCAACCTGGAACAGAGTTATAGTTTCTTACATTAATGTTAGAAGTTATTTCTTTCAGAAACTCATTTTTATTATTCATTTGTGTGTTTATCATACATAAGCACATATGTGCATGTATACATAGAATGAAGACTAAAGGCATAAGCTAATCGTGATATGTTATTTATTTCTGTTTGGGGACATGCGTAGTTCTTCCATTTGCCCACTATATTTGTATTTTAAATTTTTAGTTAGAAAAATGTTTTTAAAGAGAGAAATGTGCATTTCAGTATAGAACAGAGTTCATTATGTGTTATAGCTGACATGTCAGGGTAGGATTCAAAAGAAAAGATATAATATCTTGAAGGTTTAGAGGTTATCTTGAGAGTATTAAATGTAAAAATTAAATAAAAATCTATATTAATAAGTAAAATGATATGAATGAAAATATGTAATAAGAAGACAGAAGAGAGAGGTGATGTTAAATTGGTAGCTAAATAAAAGGTCAGGTCAAGTATGATAATAAGAGAAAATCTCAGAGTTGCTTAAGATTGGGTCATACAGAGACATTCTTCTCACAGCTTCTTTTTTCTTTTTCACAAATATTTATGCACCATCTAGAACTTTCCGGACATGTTAGATTTTGGAGATACAGCGATAAATTATTTATATTCCCTTACCTTAGCATTTGAGTTCGAGTAGTACTTTTATTTTAATTTAAAATGAAGCAATTTAGATATATAAGTATATAATATATGTGAGTAGAGTCATACATAATATGAAGTCATAGACAGGAAGGTATAGCCAGTTTAGGGGTAAAGCTATGAATTTAAGATGCAATATTCTAGACTTTTGCAGTTTATGTGTTGTTTCAGCATGTCTTTTAAATTACGCTAAAAATGCTACTTATTGAACTAAAGGGTTGTTGTAAAGATTAATACAAAAATTAGCTGTTATTCATGTTCTTCTTATTATACTATTACTTCTAGCAGTCACTAGATACATGTGAATTAAAACATATCACCTTTTAACCCTTTGTGGCAAAGCCTGAGAGACTGGGTCTTTTTTTTCTTTTTCTTTCTTTCTTTCTCTTTTTTTTTTTTTTTGGACGCCTTGTTACATAAACTTCTCCAACAGCTCTGTATTTAAGGGTAGATCAGAGAGGTCAGGATATGGAACAACTGCTAAGAAATCAATAGGTGGCCTCAGACAGAAAGGTCAGTTCTCCTGAGACCTGTTCTTTTTCTTAAATGTAATATAATTACTTATTTCAGCAACTATCTTTTCTTCTAGTTGGAATTTCCCATCATGAAAATAACACTGTAGTTGTAACCACTGAAAGCAACTGGTCTCGTAATTAGCACAATAACTCATATTGAACTTTGGTCTTTGAATACAACAAAACTTCACATGACTTTTTGAACTTTATATAATTTTGTCCCAACTCTCACTGTATTTTATGAATTGAGGGGTCCATCTCTATAGCTTCAAGCAGTTTGTGGTAAAAGTCTAGAATGGAGTATGTATATCTTAGGCATCCTATTGTCTGTTTAAAAAAATAATGAAGAAAAGTCACATAGGTAACTTTCTTCAAGAAAATAATTGAATTATGTTTATTTTACAATACTTCCTCAGGAAGCATATCAGGGTTAATAGCTATTATGACCCATAAACTACTCTATTCGACATCTTCAAATTGTTCATATTGAAAATGATATGAAATACTTTTTAGGGTTTTTGGAAAATATTGCTGGCGGATCACCAATGAGTAGTAATTTAGCAGCTTGCTGTTTTCATGTCAGGCTCCCATCAGGCTGCTAGATTCTTCGATTTGCCCACATTTTTCATGTGGACACACACAATGACTGACTGTATTTTTCTCCTTAGTATTTAGTTGTTTGCTAGAAATTGAGCTTCTGAATTTTGTCGGTTCTTTGTCCTCCTCACTTGAGAAATATTTAAATGATATTACCCAAAGGGCACATGAAAAACAGCGTGACTGACTTTCGGGAAATTAGTAAGCAGTAGAGTTATTTTTAGCTTTTACTCCTTGCAAACATTTTTTTTGTTCTTTAGAAGACATTGTTGATCTATTCATGCATTTGCTGTGTTCTCTCTCCTTCTCCAAGATGGTTTTGATAGAATAAGCCCTCTCTTCTCTACACTGCATAACATAACTCTATTAATTCTTATTTTACTCCATTTGAACTTATGAATTATTCATTTGTTCCTATTTTTCTAGGTTCTAAACTACTACCACCATCAAATACACACATATTATTTTATTGTTAATTAGGGTTGATTTTTTTCCCCTCCTCTGTAAATACTGAATAAAAAATGTTCATTCAAGCAGGATATTCAGATTTTTTCTTTTTGTTAAAATATTATATAGTGGTCACGGATGGTGTGATTTTGTATTTATTTGCCTTGTCAGTACTTACTTAAAAACTTTATATCAGAACTTAGGTTGTATTTTAATTTGCTTAAATTCATTCAACTTTCATTTATTGTAATGTGTTGAGACTGTATGTTCTTTCTAAAGTCGTTTTATTTTTCCCAACCTGTATAAATAAACGCTTGTAGATCAAAAATTTGAAAACCGTATTCTTTAGAAAATGATGCATTAATATTATAGAATCCCAAGTCTAGGATAAGTGGTTACAAAGTCTGACCTTTACACCTCAATTTCATGTTTGATCCTTGTAAATCTTCCAGTATTTAACTCAAGTTTGTAACCCAGCCTCATTTTGGGGCTGATAGCCCCTTGCAAATGTAATTAATGTTTCTAGAACCTGTGCTACCTATTATAAGAATGTGGCAAGCATCAACTCAGCAAAGCAGCACAGCACAAGAAGCTGTACACCCAGCAGAGAGTCCTTATGACAGCAAGCAGAGTGGCTCAATGGGAAGACTAAGCCCGTTTTCCAGGAAAAACCTAAGGAAAGGCTGAGGCTTGAATGAATGGTACCCAACTGCTGGTCCACAGGAAAGGGTTGCCATTAAGAGATGTAATCATTTTGCACTGGGAGGAAATAAAAGGGCCAAGCGATCCAGTTCTGAGCTTCATCTTTAGTTTCATTACGAAGACAATAAAGCTTTGAGATTATGTTCACTGAAAAAAAAGGAAAGAAAATCTTCCAGTATTTAGAGGAAGTCAGATTTCTAAGGAAGCACACTGAAACCTCACTCTTACTCCTCACATAAGGGTGAATTTATTAGAAGACACTTCTTTTCTAGTTTCTAAAAGGATTTAGTCAGTTCGTAATATGGCAATTTAATCTAACTTTTTTTTTTTTTTTTTCATTTTTCTATAAGATAGAGAGGCCTTAGAATGTCTGTGGTTAAATTTGTGGATTTTGGAATCACCTGGTTTCACAACAGTTCTACTGTAAATCTCAGTGTGCCTCAATTTCCTTGTCTCAAAAAAGAAATCACAGTACTTGTTTCATACAATTGTTTTGAAATTTAAATCAGATAATCCACATAGAGAGCCTAGCACAATACCTAATATATTAAAGTCTCAGTAGATGTTGGCTCTTATAATTATTGTGTAAGATTATTTTATCGATAATATAGGATGTAGTTATTTTAGATGATTTTATACCAGGAATCAGCAAAATATGCAGTTTCCTGGAACCCTTGTCTCTTTCTTTGTAAGATTTTTTAATTGGGATGTTTCCCTGGGCTCCTTAGTATTTGAAGCTCTTCATATCTAGCATTAGTGCAATTATAATGGGAAGTCAACCAAAACATTCTTCTTTTTGCATAAAGAGAGAAAGGCAGAATGTGAGATGGTGCTGACATCTGTGCCTCTGCCCTGGGCCAAAAGCAGAATGGTTATTTGCTGCTGATTCGGCATCCCATCTGCTGCCTGCTCTGTTGGTTAAGTCCCTCTTCCTTTCCCTTCTCTTTAGAGCCGCAAGGATAATGAAGTCAGGGAGAGAAGACTGGGGTCCAGACAAAAGTTCCAGGAAAAGACAATAGAAAGATAGCCCCCGTTCTGCAGATGACCTAGTTGGGTGGATGCTGAATCTCCTTTGCCTGGGACAGTTTTACATGAATTTTATGGATGGCATGAAGGTCAAAGACACCAGCTTGACCTAGTGAATTCCCATCTTTAGGCTCAAGAGTTTTGCTGATATCTGATTCAATAATTTACTAAACTCTCCTTTTTAAGGAACACTTTAAAAAATTATGGTGATTATCTCACAGTGTATGCAGATGTCAAATCATTATGCTGTACACCTTAAACTAATGTAATGCTATATATCAATTATACCTCAATTTTTTAATTATATAAGGCACTTTTATGCTATAATTGGGGAAAAAATTTAACTCTAACCCCAAAAGTTTGTTTTAGCTTGAACTGATTTTTTTCTGTGAATTTCCTGATTTCTTTTCCAAGTTTGGTTATGATTCAGTAGAAAAGATTATGCTAATTAGTGTTTGTGAGTTATATTTTATACCACTTGGTTGCTGTGATTTGTTTTCATTTAAATTTAAGTTATCCTATCCCTTCATTCCAAGGGGCAGTTGACACTAATTCTGACTTAAGTTTTGGAGTCTTAATCATAATTCATCACATGTAGTTTTCATTCAGTGCTTTAAAAGAGGACCTCTTTGTTTGCTTTCTAGACAGATTTTGCACGATTTAGTGGAACAAATGTAGAGACGGATTTTGTAGAGGTGCCATCACAAATGCTTGAGAATTGGGTGTGGGACATTGATTCCCTCCGAAGACTGTCAAAGCATTATAAAGATGGAAGTCCTATTGTGGATGATCTTCTTGAAAAACTTGTTGCTTCTAGACTGGTCAACACAGGTATGACGTGTACTTTCAGAAAAAGAAAATAATTAGAGTTGTTTAGGAGAATCATTGGGTCCTTCTTCTATAGCACTTACTCCCCTCTTAGGAATGGTAGTATGGGGAGGGAAGACTGCTAAGCATGTTGAAATACGAAACCCTAGGATTATGTCCAAGAAAAACAATACATCTCCTTTTAAATTTTAAATAGAATGAGATGTCTTGCTCTCTTTCTGTAATGAGTACTACAGGAATCAGTTTTCGATATCTATGATCTTGTGATCTTAGGACATATAGTTCTCTCTTCTCAAAAACATGTCTAAACATTCTTATGTTATCAGGTCTTCTAACCTTACGCCAGATTGTTCTGAGCAAAGTTGATCAATCTCTCCATACTAACACTTCGCTGGATGCTGCAAGTGAATATGCCAAATATTGCACAGAAATTTTAGGTATAGCCGCTACTCCAGGTATGTAAACACTACGACCTGAATTCATTTTTCCCGCGAAGCACAGGGAGTTTGTCAGGCAGATTTCATTTGCTCCTGATTTCTGTAATCAGGCCCTGACTTTCAGATAAGCATACTGTGTCCATAAGAGTTATCCTGTTCAATATGCTTGAAGGAAAGGTGGCTCCAGCTTTGCACCATTTTAGTGTAATCAGATGTGAACAACTGGCCTCTACCCCAGAAGCAGAGAAAGCTGTTGATGTTGGGCAGCACCTGCCAGACTCCTCCCTCCCAATATGCACCATGAATTCACTATGAATTCAGTAAGAAATGGGCACAAGAGGCAATTTTAGAGAAAAGCACACATTTCTGCTTTGTTTCTGATTCTGAAATCTGTTAAATCAGTTTGACCAGCATTTTCTAACCTAATGTTTACCCATGTGAGAGGGTGGGTGAATGGGTAAGTGCATATACAATGTGTGTTTGTATTTATATTGTTATATTTTAAGCCAAAATGTAGTTGTACATGTATATGTAGTTGGTAAGATAATTTGTTTTTTCTGACCAAGGATATTGTTATTTAACTGAATCAGTTACATTTATAATGAAGATTATAATAAAGATAAGAAAGCTGAGAAGTCAGTTAAATCAGTCTTAGGCTCCTCACTTCTTTTGTGACATATTTATAGTAGACTACACAGCAACTTTATACCTCAGGCCACTTTGGCAAAACACTTTCTTACGTGACCGTAGATGATGCGCCCTGTCCTGGCGGTCAGGGGTTGGCCTGGTCCCCAGAAGCCCAGGGACCCAGTTAGTGACCTGGGGCCAGTTGGGCGGGGGGGGGGGACACAACCAAGCAATGAAGTTAAGTAAAGAAATAAATAAAAATTTTATAGCATTCCAAGTAGAGTTCTATTTCAATAAATATGAACCAAAAATAAGTGCCGTTCCAACATATTTTAGATATAAAAAGGGGTGACACAGAGTAGGATTAATATAGTTGTAAGACTACCTGTCTAAGGCAAAAGAAAGGACTGAGGAATTTTGAAACACTGAGCTAACTAATGGGTGTGGAGAAAACCTCTGAAGCTATTGTTAGGCATTCCAGAGCTTAGGGCCGAAACTACCTCTGAGGTTGAGCCATCTAGGAAAGAGGTTTGTAAACATCTTGGCCAAGGGCACCTATAAGCCCAGCTAGTACCAAAGATAAGATTTTCTCTCTCTCCTCCCACAGCTGGACTCCCGTGGGGAAACCTGAACTAACTGATAACCTGATAACATTTACCATCACCCTGATTGAAATGTATCTTTCTTTAAAGGCACAAATATGCCAGCTACTTTTGGACATTTGGCAGGAGGATACGATGGCCAATATTATGGATATCTTTGGAGTGAAGTATTTTCCATGGACATGTTCTACAGCTGTTTTAAAAAAGAAGGGATAATGAATCCAGAGGTACTGTGTGTGTTTTTTTCTTCCTTTGTTAATTTTATAGTTGTTCCCGCCCCTTTAACTCTTAGTGTAAAATATTTATTACACCTAGATTTTAGAGTAAGAGACTTACTAACAGCTTTCAACTTTAAAGCCTTCCATCTTCTCAGATTATCATACATCTTTAAATTGCACTGTATAAGTAATTAAATCTAATTCTATAAGTAAAAAAAAAAAAACTTATTGCATTTTCTTGCTTATTAACATTCCAATAGGTTGCGTAATTAAAATTCAAAGCTTTGTTTATGCATTTGAGCATTTATAGCTGCTAGTTTTGACATGTGCTATACAAAAATATTTTAGTTTTATAGGAGGTTGGGAAAGAAAGATAAACCTTCCTGATATAAATGATCTGCCTATGTTGGGATATTCTCTACATACTTCCTTTATGCATCTTCTGTGAGAGACACTCTTTTTTTCTGTGGTTGGCCTACTCCACTGACTATGTAGTTTGTAGCCTAAAAGCCTTTAAGTAATTTAAGTGCTTCATTAACCTGAGCCATTCCTTTCCGTGCACAGTGAATTGACTGCCAGGTGGCTGCCAGCCAAACCTTCCTGAGTTACAGCCCTCCAGTCTCCACTGTTGTTGAAGACTCAGCTGTCAAGATTCTAGGACTGATGCGTTTTCCAGTGTTTTTCATTCTGTTTCATTCCTAAATTAGAAGAACAAAATTATCAAAATCAGAATCTCTGTGCTTATTTCTGCCAGCTGATTTGTTCTCCAAACTTTTTGTTTCTGGATTGCATAGTGCCTTATACGTGTTCACTGAATGCATTAATGTAATTTAAACTACCATCCTTTCCCTGTGCCACCCTTCCAAAAAACCAAAACACAAAAACCAAAAACACCTCCAGGGTACCTGCATTCTATACACTAGCCTTTCTGATCACTCCTCCTTCCATCCCACCCACCCCACCCAGGCTGGTAGGTTGGTTCCTTTAAACCTTCTAATTCCAGTTCATATGCAATGGTCAACCACTGACTGTTATTCTCTAATATCCTTGATTTCTGCTTGACCTGCAGCCAATGTCCAGACCTAGATTCCTCTACCATCTTGTTCAGATCTGGTGCCCTTGGGATTCAGGTGTTCTGGGGAAGAGTGAATGACTTCATTAACTCGTCTCACTACAAACTCAAGCTGTCCAACCTGAACTAGACACCCTGCATTCCTGTCCCACTTCCCTATAGACTTCCTCTGAGTCCCTACCTCCTCCAGGTGATCTCTCCTTTCTACTCAGAAATTTAATATTATTGAGCATGAGTAACCTTCATCTTAATTTCCCTTTCTATACTTCAATCTTGGTTTCAGTCTCAGAAAAGTCTCTAGAACCAAGCCCTCCTGGTTTATTATCTTAGGGAAAAAGATGGTATTTATTGCTACTGACTGTTAACCCCGATGCTCCTATCCAGTTGTCCTTACTTTCACATCCTAATTTCTTGATGTAAGAAATAGTCTTTGCAAAATTCTGTTTCCTGGCTCTTACTTCCACTGACCAAACTGGAACGTTACCCTCTCTTCAGAGTTACCTGTGATGACCCAATGTCCGACTCACAGAGGCCCTTATCTCCTTTCATTTTTTACTTCCTGCTTCTTGTTATTTCTTTGTTCACAGCCCGTAGTTTAACAATCTAACTTCTTCCTTCTGAGAACTCCCTGCGTGTCAGCCAAATTTCTGTGTCCCCATAAGTTGTTTCACATTCACAGTTTTATTTATTCTATTACTTCTGCCTAAAATGTATACCTTCTTTGTCTATGCCTCCCAAAATCCCACCTACCCAAAAGGCTCTATCTACTCACATGATCACTCTGATGAAATCTTCCAGATCATTTAAACCAAAAGCAACCTTTCATCTGAACAGAAGAGTGAACTTGAGCATGGGGGAAGGGCTTCAATAATCTTTTTCCTATGTCTGAAACACTTCATTTAACTGTTATGCAAAGTGATAAAAATCAGGTTAGAAAATATTTTATAATATAGGATGCAAATTTTTGTTTCAAAAGATATATTTAGAAGTATACCAAAATGTTATCCATTGTGATCTTTGGTTGTTAAGTTTATGAGTGATTATAAAATATTTTTCTGTACTCTTTATGGATGGTTTTCTCTTTTTTGCAGAGCATGAAATTTTGTATTTGAAACATTTGACATGTTGTACTTTGTAAATTTAAGGGGTACAGCATGTTGCATTGATATTTATATACTGCATATGATTGCCATTGAAGCAATTTATTACATTACATCATTTTAAGGCACTATTATTATTTATATCCATTAAACTCTGCATTAGGTGTCTAACATGGATTATTGCAGAAATCAGAAAACCATGTTTAAAGAGACACAAGCTCTAGATATGTAAAAGTACAATTGTGACATTTTACTGAACTGGTGAGATTTCCTGCAGCATGTGATTAAGTTTCCTCATTACCAATCACATGTCCACATTCCAGGTACCCTCCACTGTTACCTCTTCTCTGTCTGCTGTTAAGGTAACAATCGAAGCCCACATTCAAGTGGGTCCCAAGGAACTTGCAAGTTCAGCAATCCCTGCCATTATGCCTCTATGTACAAACTCATTATTCTCAAGCTTCACAGCTTGGCAGGCAGCCATACTACTCTTAATTTGGACAAATGGGATGGGTTGAACTTGGAGAAAACTAGAGTCCCAACAACTTGTAGTTGTTTCTTTGTGACATTAGAAACAGTTTTCTGTGTTACTAAAATTCTAGATTCAACAGTGCTATACATTGTTATTCCTGCTATAATGCTAGTTTTACTCCCTTTTTTTCCCCTTTCTAATGCTCTGGAATATGGTGCTATCCTTTGACCTCTGCTGACAAAACAATAGTGACTCTCGACTTCAATGATCAGAGACTTTTGTTCCCCAGGTTCACATTCTACTGAAGCGACAGATGATAGGACATCTTTTTTTCTCCCCAAAAAGTAAAGGTGCAGGCAGGCAGGAAGAGAGAGGAGGAAGAAGCATTTTATTTTATTTAGTCGTTCATCTTGATTGTTCCCAGTCCCGGGATGCAAACCCTGGACCCTGGGATGTGTGTAGACTATGCTCAGCCATAGTTGGAGGACCTAACCACTACTCCACCAGGGCATGCCAAAACATCTTTTTAAATAGTCATTTTAATCCGTCCTACGAGCCATCTACTTGTAATAGACTAAACATTTACTACCTCTGTTTTCATCTGTAGTTTTCTTTAGTCTTCATAGTAAATAGTTATAACATCTTAAGTACTTAATGAGCTTGTAAAATATTATCTAAAATCTTAGGTTCTTGTAGATCATGCAAGTTGTCTCCTATCCAGATATATCTTTATTCCTCTAGCTGATCTCTTAAATAAATATGAACAGGAACTGCTTAGGATTAGCACTTCTAGCACACTCTAAGAGTCCTTTAAGGATATCTTTAAGGTCACCAAATGCAGTTTCAAAATCCAGCTGCTAATCATAGGGTTGAAAGAATGGGGGGCATTTTAACTAGGGTCATTTCTTTTTATAAGGCAACTTCATTGTGGGAAAATTTCCTAAGAGGTAATAGACATTGTAGATTCAAAGGCAATTATATTGTTAAGCTAGAATTATCTGCCTCCTCTTTCACATTTAAAGAAATTGCTAAGCTTTGTTTTTTCCATCCATGAAGAAGAAACTAAGTATCACTGCTGAAAGGAATACTGAGACAATCAAGATAGTTAAGTGTAGCAGTTATATTTTAATCTCTAATGACATAAGGAAGTACATAAATATTACATGTAATTATAGACACAGAAACATGAATAATGTGGTTAAACATGAGAAAGAATTCCCTGATAAAGAATGTATGATATAAAACTAATAAGCATTCCAGTGTTCTTTAAGCAACATCTTAGACACGATTCCTACTATAATATGTTACTAAGAGAGAACATGAAATTTCTTCACCTGAAAGTTCTTACAAATGGATTGACTTCTACTAAAGTTCTCATGAGCTACATGATCTACAATAAAATGCTACTTAAATTGAAAATCAATTTAATTTCCTTCCTTTGTCCTTAAATAAGCCAAAGTCTAGAAGAGATTGAAGTATATGAAAAATCATCTTCTGCTTCAAAGCTCTTACATTGCATTGCTGTTGTTACATATGGGTCCCTCCTGGACCTAACTGGAAATTCTCCCAACCTGCTTCTACTCCTCAACCTGCCTATAATGCATACTGCTACCCAGGGTGTTTCATTTTCTTTCTCCTGATCTCCTCCCTCCCTGCAAATAAAGATTTATCACTCTGTTCTCACAAATCGGAATTTTACTTTAGTTTCCAGAAGGCCTCTTCTTCTCAAGCAAAGATTCCTACCACTGTCCTATCTCTCTATCAGCACCAGTCTTTCACTTTCTCCCTCCCTCTTTGTTGTTGTCAGAGGTATTGTTTTTCCACCCACAAACTCCCCACCCTCATAGAAAACAAAAGGTGTGCTGTTGGAAAGGAGCTGACAGGTGGACTGTGGAAGGAAAGGTTTCAAAGTCCACTTTTAAAGAAGGCTACTGAGCATATTAGGTACCTGACTTTTATCATCCATTCCTAGGTGGATGCTCTTTGACCTGATACCAGTGTAGGAAGGGATAACTGTGGCTCCACCCGCCAGAGTCAGAAGGAAAGAGGGAGGGTTGGAAGGCAGTAGGAGCCTGCTTGTCCTGTTTCAGAGATGTCAGAGATAGCAGGAGACCCAGTCTGTTTCCCATTTACCTATATTCTCACTTATTCATATATTATAAATATAATAGATGATGGACATCCTTCATTCAGATAATTATGATTGCTCTTAAAATATTACCTTAAATAAAGGCTGTATATTTTTAGATAAAATGAGTGCTTTGTTTCTCCTACTTACTATTTTCCTGCTGAATTACATATACCCTATTTCATACTAATAGTGGAGATGAAATCTCTTGTGCTTTGTTTTAAAACCTTTATCAGGAGACAGAACTAATTTTAAGGAAAATCCAAGTCAGGAATGCCTGTATTTCCCTGAACTGTATTTGAGGAACTGAATTTAGGGGTGGTATGAGAGGAAAGGATGTGAAAGGAGAGATAGATGGCTGCTATGGTTATATGCCAGGTATTACCTAAGAGAGTAGGCAATGTACCGAAGTCATCGTCTCTAATTACCTGTAAATTGCATGAAGAGGCATATTCCCATTTGACAGGTAAGATCCAAGGTCACATAGCAGAGGATGAAGTCAAGATCCCTATCTAGGCCTGCCTCCAAAACTCATGACCCTGCTTCAGAAAACGTCAGTGTTAGAGAGGACTTGCGCAGTTGCCAAAAGATGCATGCTAAGCCTCCAAATTAAAACCACTGAGGTGACTGATGCTGATTTTTCTTCACAGAAGCATGTTCTAGCATGAATAATTTCAGTGGTCATCTTCGCGTGGCTCATCCTGCTCTCCTCAAAGTTGAGTTACTTTATTAGATACTCAAAGTAGAACAGCTTGTGGCAAAGACTCCTTCCACCTGTAGCGTCCATGTTCTCTCACCCAGAGAGCCTGGTACCTTCCTAAAACACAAGCTTCACTTTGCATTTTTTGTTCGTTTGTTTATTTCTAAGAAAAACAAGGTCCTATTATCAAAATGCTTCTTCGACTCTTTTCCAAACTTCATGGCAAAGGAAATGAAACTATTAAAAGACCATGGCTCTGTGATGCAGGAAATTGGATCAGCTTGTTTGGAGCTCTAAACAGGGGAGGCTTTATGCCACCGGAGCCGCACCCGGAGCCGCACCCGGAGCCGCACCCGGAGCCGCACCCGGAGCCGCAAGTTGTGAGACTCACCTGGACCCTGGTCTGCGGAAACTTTCTGTCCCCAGGAGGCATGAGCTGTGGCTTCACAGCCCCTTGTCGCTCCTCAAATGTTTGCTCGTCTCAACTACTAAAATTATAGTTCTCCATACAGTATGACCATTTTCTTTATTTAGCTGTTCATAATTTTCCTATAATATTTGAGGAATAAAAGGTCTTTTTCATAAAAAGAGTCTCAGATCTTGAGCACCAAGAATTTCTGCAGATAAATATTCGCTATCGAAGCTGGAGTATGGGTGCACGAGAGTTCATTATGCTGTGATCTCTACCATGAGTATGTATTTGAAATGTCTCCCTGTTAAAACGCATACAGTATTTTTATAAATGTTGTAGATGAATTTAACTCAAATTTTCTCCTATAGTACTACTTCCAGAGAGCACAGTCTTTTCTTGTCACACCCCCTGATTTAACCTTGGTCAAATTTACGACAAAAATGGCCCTCATTCACGCTGTAGGCTCTAGACTGCCAATTTAACAGTAATGAATTGCTACTGACTATGCAGGAAGTAACATGTCATTTTGTTGTGGTCGTTGTTAAAGAAAAGTAAATGTAACTCTAAGCCCTCATTACCAGGGTGTCAGGAAACCCAATATCAATGCTTACAGGCCCTCTCTTCAAGAAAACTTACCCAGAACTTATAAATAAGAGAGCACCTGCCTTTTCAGTGGCATCCTGGAACATTGTCTAACAAGCCCTTCCAGGGTCGTCTTGAGCTGTAGGTCCCACACCTGTCCGTCCTGCTAGCCAGCCTGTGTGGCTGCTGAGTGCTGGAGATGTGGCAGGTACGACGGAAAACCTGAAACGAGATATGCTGTAAATATAAAAAGGAACAGTGGATTTTAAGGACATACAGCATAGAATAAATCTCAGTTTTTTAATACGGACACATGTTACAATGGTAATTTTGTGGATATGCTGATTTAAAGCAAATGTTTTATTGAGATTAATTTCGCCTGTTTGGGTTCTTTGACTTTCTTATGTGATTACAAGGGAGTTTAGTTATATATGTGACTCTCATTATGTTTCTGTTGTATGATGCTGCCCCAGATTTTATGAGAAATTAACTTTTTTTGACTAATTATTTACTGCTAATTCGGACCCAGACTGTGAAGTTAGATATTAGCCTATAGATGATTAATAGGGTAAAGATGATTTCCATTTATAACCAACAGATAATCTGCAAATGTTTTTATTACCTGGTAGGATATTAAGTAGTTTTGTATCTAACTTGATAGATTGCATTCATCCATCTTTTGTTTTCCTTAATAGCTTGACTTGACTTGTTTCTTTTTTTTTTAGTCTTCTTTATTGAAGGGATATTGCATTTTGACATTAGCTTGTTTTGAGGTATACATAATGGCAATTTTACATTTATATATCACACAGTAGATTTACCAATATTCATCATTTTTCCTCCCTTCTTTTACAGTTAATTCCCTTCTATTGCTTCCCCTCCCACTCCCCCCATCACTTCATTGACTTGTTTCTGATGGCTGTAGCAAGCAGAATCATTGTTACAGGTCAAGGTCAAAACTTAGATTACTTTTGTGTCTGGAAATTCTCTAGCTATTTTTGTTGTTGTTGTTGTTTTTTTTTAAGGAAAGGTACAAGCAGGAGTGAAGGTGAGTAGGCAGACAAGCAAGAAGAGAGAGGAGGAAGAAGCATTTTTATTTAGTATTCACATTGATTACTTCCCCCCCAGGGCCCAGGACTCAAATTCAAGGGTATGTTGCTTGCTCCTTCAGAAACTTTTGACCTAACCACTGGTCCACCAGGGCATGCCAAATTGTCTAGCTCTTCTTATACCAAAAAAGACTATTATTGGCCTGCCCTGATAGAATAGGAGTTGGGTGCAGTCCACATACATCCTAAGGTTCCAGGTTCATATCCAGGACTGGTGGTTACAACCAAGATGAACAACTGCATAAAATAAAGTTCTTCCTCCTCTCTCTTCCTATCTCTGCTCACCTTCATTCCTGTCTGTACTTTTCCTTAAAGAAAAAGAAAAAGACTATTATTAGTCCTATTGATAAAATGAGCTCATGATAAAATGAGTGCTACTCTGTGAGCTATTTATTTTATTTGATATTTAGAATTATGTTTCAGTGAGTTGTCATGCCTTGCTTCCCTAAAAGGACAGTGAAAAGGAAGTGAAAGTATTGGATAACACTTGTATTGAATTACAATTGTTTTCTTTCACTTTTTCTGCTCATGTGTTTATGTAAATAAAGGCTGAGGCACAGTGATATGTTTCAAAATTCCAGATCTCGCTCCCCATAGAAACCTTTACAAAGATCCTGGTTCCCAGTGCTGGACCCATAGACTCGTCTTTGCCCACACCAAGGATACATGCTATTCTCTGACATCCCATCCATAAGGAAGACTAGGTTTATTTTGAGTGATCATAAAAACATAGCAGGAGCCATTTTGGCAGTAGCTGTGCCATGGTTTCCAGGTACACAGAACCCCTGTTTACATGTTTTACTAGCCCTTTAGAAATCACATTTGAGATGAGGTAACAAATAGGAACCAGTTATATATTCCACTTGGCTAGTCGTCTGCTCACACTGTCAGCTCACTGCCGAGAATCTACACAGACGAGGAAGCCATCCAGAGGCGTGTAGAAGGCTGTAGGTCTAAGCTCCAGATCTCTTAGCTACCAGTGTAAACAAATACCCAGAACTGCAATTCTAGGCAGAAGAGAAAATCCAGGCAAAGCTAAAGTCCCTTTTTCTTCACCCCTACTCCCTTCTCTTTTGCATCTAGATACTTGGAAAATTGTTATAGCTATGTCTTATTGGTCATAATGTTTTATTTTATTAGGTTGGAATGAAATACAGAAACCTAATCCTGAAACCTGGGGGATCTCTGGACGGCATGGACATGCTCCAGAATTTCTTGAAACGTGAGCCAAACCAAAAAGCATTCCTAATGAGTAGAGGCCTGCACGCTCCGTAAACTGGGGATCTTTGGTAGCGGGCCATGGCTGGAGGACGAGTCGACATTGCCATGTGTTCCCAGCCTAGAAACTGGAGGGAGTTCTACAAAGGAAAATTTACATTTCTACTGACTTCCTTTTGTCTTTTGATTTGAAAAAAAATTATACAGATGTAAATGGAATTCTAAATACTGTGACCCATTAGAAAGTAACTACTATAAAGTTTCATAAGTGAATTTGATTTCTTTTTATAAAAGTTTCATATGAACATAATTTGATTTTTTTACTATTGTAATCTAGATAATATAATGTAAGAAGGCTAAGAATTTTTAAATTGAATCATATACATTATATAATTTGCTCCTTATATATTGACTTTCCGTACTTGGGATTTCCGGACTGATGAATGAATCATCACATTCCTCTGGTAAATAATTTCTTGGGGCCCTGCATCAGCTTGGACTCTGTCTCACAGTAAAATGTGACCTCTTTGCCTGTATACCTCAGGGCCAGGGGAATATGCCTCAGTAATGCATTTATCTTTGTCTTTTTGGCCTCTCGATTCCCAACTTTCTGCCACACTTACATTTTGTTCCTCCATTTGGGTTTGTCTTCTCTCTGCAATGCAGACAGAGAGTACCAAAAATTATTAAATTTAGCTGAGCTGGCCTAATGTGTAGTGTAAGTTTTTATAACTTGCATTAGAGGATTTTGAATCTTGCAGCGTAAGTTCATTTCCAAGTAAGAATACAAGATTGCCGGTCTTTTGGCATATTTGCCAATTAAAACACTAAAGCAAGGTCAAGAATACATTTTTCTGTTCAAGTTTATCATAAATAACTTAGTAGGGATGGTGCCTTCTTTATGGCCCACCTCACCCAAGTGGCAGGTAGCATGTCACCAATGACCATCTAGAAAGAGAGCTGGAGGTGACATTCAGCATAGAGATTTCAGGACCTCTAAAAGAAGAACAGGTCCTGGACAGGAACATTTGAGGACAGCTGCTCCAAAGTGTTTTGTGTTTGCTTAAACACATTCATCGGGACGAGGCTCTTCAGTCGCATGTTTGGTCTGGTGATTTTTATTTTAAGTGAACTTTTGGATCGTTCTTTTAACTGTCTTCTCTGTGGGTCTAAATTCCATTTCAGAAGATTAGCAAACTCACCATACTTATTTTTCCTCTAAGCAGCTACTCCACAAGGAAGCCAAAATAGTATAATAAAATAAACATTTTAACTAACCCCCCCACCCACCTCCAACTTTGAATTTACTCTGCATAGTTCATCCTTTTGTTTCCCCAGTATGTGACTGATATGTGACTGTTGATCAGGGGCAAGATTAGAACCTTTCTGTTCTCTAGTTCAAGTGAACATTATGCTAGATAAAGACCATTAATGTGCATAATAAAATAATAGAGAGCAGGAAAAATCAAGAGCTCTCACAACAAAGAAGAAAATTATAAAATCGTTACTGCAAGCCAATACCTTAAACAGGCACATAATATTCTGCCCTCCCTTCTGAGATGTTTGACTGGCTCCTCTGTCCCCAACACACACTCCAAGTCTTCATCTCTGATCCCTACAGCTATTTGTACAGTCTAAGAAACTGTAGTACTTCTCTTAGGTCTCCGCCCCACCTGCCCAATCCCGCTCTGTGCCAGTAGCAGGCAGAAACTCTCTTCAGCTTTTTCTATTGCCCAATCTCTCTCCTTAATAATAATTTTATCATTTGCAGTCTTAATGTATTTCACATGAAAAAACTAATATTTGGTGTGAAAAAAGGCTGCACACAATAAACTAGCATTCTCATTCACAAGAATGAATTCACCTGTCTTTCATACTTCGATGTTAAAACTAAAATACAGGGTAGGAGCAATGGGTGGTAAGGGTTTAATGGACTGAGGTGGAGGACTGTTGGAAATTTGGTGGTGGGTGTGGGTGTTGTATACTTGATGAAGAGTGAATCTGCACATATCAACTTAAATTATTTTGTAAATCAAAATTACTTCAATTAAAAAAAAAACCTGAAATGCATAAGAGACAAAAATGCTATGGTGTTTTCTTTTTTATTTAGGGTCCACAGTCTACCCAAAACATTTCTCTAGCCTAATTCAAAACTATGGACTTATATTTTCAAGTCTTTTTGATTGTAGCCTTCCATTCACTTATTCTTTTCTCCAGAGCAGAGCATAGAGTACCAGTACTCTGAAGGGTGAATAACAATAAAAATTATAATTGGTCCACCTGCACTTCAGATTTCTGATCTGAGCCACGTATAAGAGAGTCTCTCTTGGTTATTAATCCAGGAGATTTAGATCTGTTTCAGGTTTGGGGGGTACTGTTACATTGCTAAGTGTAAGTTTTTAAACATCTTGTGTTAACAGCTAGTGGGCCTGATTCCTAAAGGTTTAATTTTAAGATGTTACAGAGAAAAGTCCTGATAAGCCACAAAATACAGAATTTTTTTCCTCTAGTACAACCGTTGTCTAAAGTACTAGAAGTTATCTTGAAGTGTTATTACCTGAGCTATCTACACCAAGCCTTGCTCTTGTAAAGCTAATGCAATGAAAAGCGGACATCTCTAGCTCTTTAAACTTTCAAACTTACATTGTGCAAAAGGCCTACATAGAGAAAATAGGTTTTAAAAACACTGATATGACTTTGTGTTTGTATAGTGTACTTGCCCTCATTAGTGCTGACTTAAATTTCTAGTCTATTATTTTGCCTGTTAACCGTACGTATGAACTAAGGTATATACTGATACTGCTTCCCCAGTGGATCAGCTGGTTGGTTTATGATCATTTTAAATTTTCCTCCTTTTCTCTCCTGCACGATTAGAATATTTCATACTTCAGCAAAATTATATTAAAATACCAATCCTCAAACAGGTTCAGGCATAGTTAACTGAGCTCCAAATCGTGTTGAGAGAAATGCTACCCCATCTGAATGGATGCAGTGACCAAGGCTACTTTTCTTCCCTCGGCAAAATATTGTTACAATTATGTGTCCGGCATGTGAAATTGGATAGCCCCTTGAAACTGAATATGCCTTTTTTTATGAATGTTTGGTGAAGATAAAAGCAAAAAGACACACATGCTTTCATTTTCTTTGAAAAAAAAAAAAAAATCCACATCCAAACTTTCTATCTCCAGTCATCTTTATAGAGAAATTTCTACCATAAATGTAAGTGAATTTCCATAGCCACTTAAGTGATTTTTCTAGCACCAACTATAGCAAAACAGAGGACAAAGGTTATAAAATCCAAACACTAGATCAAGGTAACCTTTTCCAGCATGCCCATAAATAATACTATGGAGACTATAAAATTTTTTTAAAAACTGGGGTAATGAACACAATCTTTCATATACCCCTCTCCAGTGAATGATTCGTGAACTTTAATTTGGTTGTGTTTACCTGTAGGAAAGATCCTAATAAAATATAGGTCAGATGTATCTGGTCTACTGTTATATGTACAAGAAAAGGCGAGAAGGAAAAAAGGCCAGATGACCTCACTCATAGGTGGAATGTGAGTAGACGAAACAAAGGAACAGATGAAACAAAACCAATACTTGGATACTTGCAATTGAACTGAGGTTACCAATAGAGAGTGGGACAGGTGTGGGGGTGGGCAAGTGGTGGCAAAGCCCACTGCGCTGTGTTTACAAGCCCTTGGTGATATGATGGAGGGCAGTGTGTGTTGACATATCTAAGGAATGGGGAAACTGCATATATGGGGAACCTATACATCTGACTTTATTTTAATGTGTAGAATAAAAGTTACTGCAATAAAAATATATAGTACAAAATAGTTCTAAAAATTAAAAAAAAAAAGAAAAGGGAAGAGGTGGATAAGTATGACATAAAACTTGTTTCTGCCCAAATGCTCATTCTATCTGCTTATTTCAGAACCTGGAAACTCACTTAGAATTTTACTGCTATTTAATAAAATTATAATGTCCCTAGTCTTGATCATCAGAAAAATTAATGGGTTAAATTTAGTGTTCACTGAATCCAGCAAGACACTTAACGTCTCAGTTGATGATTTTGTAGCCAAGATGAAGGATATAACTGAACAATCATTAGCCAAATAGATCCTAACTATTGACACAGCTTAAGAGAGTTGGATAATGATTCACATCAAACTGAGGAAAATATCCAGTCCTGTTGATGAAGATGCAAGAAATTTCGTAGAATGTATTATCAGAATTACCACTAACAGACTGAAATGGTTAAATATTAGTAAGACATTAGTAAGATTTAAATTTTTTTTGGTGCTGAGTCAAATTTACCATGAAAATGGATCCATTTCATTGTCAAGGTAAAAGGAAAGGAAACCTGACTACTTGATAGTGGTACTCAGGAAAAAAGACCAATTTCCAAAATAAACCCACAGTAAAGCACACCTGGGGAGTGAAACAGGAGAAGAGAACTAAAGCCTTGTTTGAGTGTATTGAGGGAAAGATGTGTCCAGATCAAAAGAATTATTCCTCTGGACTCTCATAGAATATTATGTTCCATTCTAGGTGTTATATTTTCAGCAGACTCTGGCCAAGTATTACAACATTTGAAGGAGTAGGAATAGGAGGAGGATGACTTTGAAAATACTAAACACTAATACATAAAAAAACTAATACATAAAAGAATTAGGAAAATTCAGCCTGGAGATGAATGAAGAAATACAAATGATAACTTTCCCAAAACGTGAAGGATATGGGAAAGAGAATTAGTTTATTCTGTATTGGTTCAGAAGCCAAAGCTTAGAAAAGAAAAATGGTTGGAAAGTTCCAGGAGCCTTTAGTTCAGCATGCATACAGAGTTTTTACTAATTATCATTGATTACAAATACATTCTGCTGCTATTAATGAGTATTTGAGCAAAACCTGAAGCTACCAGGACTTGCAGAGTAGATTCCTCCTTTGAGTGATTATCCATACCAGGTCAGCTTTGAGATCCTCTGCAGAGTTTGAGAAGCAACAAATATATAACGATCATCAGAAAAACATCACTCCTATGAAAAATGTTTGCATTCTGGGTTTCCCAGTTGACATATAGATGGCTGCAGCCTTGTCATGCTGCAGAGATACAGCGGAAGCATTTATACTTAGAGCATTGCTTTACTCCTCTGTAATCAGCCCATGCTCATCCAGAGGCAGTTAACTTGTAGTCTTCTTGTGGATAAACTGGGAACTGAGGATAAAAGTTTGACTACCTTAATATGACCATATATGACCGTAATAAAGCCAGTCTTTTTGAGTGAAAATCAAGTTTCCTTTACTTCCTTTACAGAATTTACAGTTGCTCTATGCCCATTCCACCCACAACTCAATCCCACAGTAAAGAAGCAAAACTATAACTCAAATAACCAATTTATTATGTTTGCCTTCTACCATATTGTCATCTCAGAGTCATTGTTCCTATCTTCGGTCCTTTACAGTCCTTGACTCAGTGAATAATCCAAAATGTTTGCTATATAAATATAATTTTCAAATTACCTTTGTATAACTACAAAATGTCTCATTTATAAATCTATATAAAATGACATCAATGCTTTTTACAAATTCCTTAGTGTACTGAAGACCTTTCCCTCTGTGATAGAGCAAAGAAACATGCTTATGTAGAAAAAAGATTGGGAGATGGGAAATGTTTCTAAAGATTCCTCCATTTCTCTCTGTGATTATGTATTTTAAACCTAGGAATTTCTTTGTTTTTGTTGTTATTGTCATTATTTTCCTACCCTCAGGTCTTGAACTCAGGTCTTTGGGCTTTATTTTCATGGTCTGTCTGTACCTTAGCTGCTTAGCCACAGAGGTGTGCCTAAATCTAGGAATTTCTTAATCTTACAGATCCATGAAAAGGGAGAGAGAGCAGATGTCCACAATTACCCTGGAATTATATTGCAATTCTTATATCTATGGATATGTGCTTTTTTTTCCTGGGGAAAGGATCCCAAGTATTACATCAAGGCCTACTGTCTTAAACAATTTCTTCTTAAATTTCTCTTGAAGACTATAAAATGTCCGTTATATGTCAGATCATGTGCTCAGCTCTGAGGATACAAAAAATGACAAACAACCCTAAACTTAAGTTGCTCACAATGTGCTGGGGAAGGCAAATAAATTTATTGTGCATTGAGATAAATTATGAAAGTGTGTATAGAAAGCTTGTTTTTCCCTGACACTGCTAAACTCCACTGTACAATTAGACTTTATGACACAAAAAATGTATGATTACCCTGCCACAGACTTATTTTTAACAAAATGATTGACTTTCTATCTTTTCAGCATGTCAGCAGTGGGAATAAATGATGTTCTTCCATTTCTATCATATCTAAGAGTGTCTTAGACCTTGTGATTAAAGAGCGCAAGTGATAGATGAAAATTTCACTTTAACCACTTTGATGCACTCTGATCAAATGGTTATAACCCACTAGCCATTAGAGAAATGCTGTGGGACTCCTCTGGACCTGAGAAGTATTATGTACCCAGGAGACACTGGTACATCCTATAAATCTAGAAAACAGGCTGTAAAGATGAGCATCTAGTTGTTTGAGGTGGTCCCAAATTCATCGTTTCCTTGACTTTCTTCTCACATCAAGATTGTTCCATTACTTCTAAAAGCTGAAGGAAAAGCATGGGATAGTGACTAAGATTAATGAAAGACTGAAATATCTTAAGAATTCCAGGGTTCATGACAAGGACAGGAGTTATTCTTATACTTGCATCCCATTTCCTTGTGTAAATGTACAGTGATATATCAATATATAATCAAGTCCCTGTTGATGAATTTTTAGGTCACTTTTACTCTTTAAACATTATAAACAATACGGCCAAGATTATCTTTGTCAATATGTTATTTCCCATATCTGTCAAGTCCATTCTTAAAAGTGTAATTCCTAGTTCAAATTGTAGAGGTATGTCATATGGTGACAGATACTGTCAATTTTAGAGCATGTTTCTTAATACTATTTACTATACTTGGGGAGCATGGAGGCAGTGTCTAAACATAAAGAGGAAAAGTGATGGTTAGCAAACAGCCAAAATTCTGGTGTGGTATCATTTATAGTTTTCTTTCCCCATTAGGTGATGTGAACTAAAGTTTCCTTCTTTCCGAAAGTGGTAGGAGTGAGTCCAGACAGGCATTTTCTTTCTCTTTCAATGATTGGGTAGGTCCTAAAAGGAATGTAAGTCTTTATCCCTGAACAAAGCAGTCATCAGTCCCTTTGTTTTTAGGGCGAAGTGTAGAAAACCAAAAGATCCATTTTATCATCCCTGTCCCAAATCAGATGTCTTTCTATGGTCTTAAACATTTGTGTGACTGACAAGTGGGACTTCTGTTGTGATCCACAATGCAATCACTGTTCTAAACATGAACATGGCCCGCTCTGTCTCAGCTTCTATTATAAATTCTTCAGCCAGAGGCTATTATGCTCTGTTTTGTTCCGTTAAAGAACAGTCAGTGAATTTCCAACTGGGATCAGGTGACAGGAGTGAAATTTCTCACACTTCATCTATCAAGCCCTTCTGCATCCCAATATATTTCCTCCTTGTGAGGAAGGGCTGACTTGGGAAATTTTTCTGAAGCTATATGGAAAGATGACCAACTTTGCATATCCTTTCCCAAGACCACCTTAGTTAAGGATAGGGAAATAGGTGTCACTAATTGGTGACTTGCTCTAAATGAAAACAGAAGCTCTAACTTCAAAGAGATTGATCTTTTTTCATTATCTTCATGTCACTAATTCTCTGGTAGATAAACTGTGTCCTGTGATGTAACCAGCCTTAAGAAGCATTTTCTCTCCTGCCCTCCCTTCTCTTCGTGTTTCTTTCTCCCCAAAGACTAATTAGATGAATGGAAGCTTCTGAGCAAATCTCTCCAAATCCCAGCACCAGCACGAGAAGAAGTCTGACACACAATGTGTGGCCTGTGAGACTGTGGACAAAGATCCAGATGCTGTGTAATTGGGGAGTGGGCGCTTAGAGAGCTTTTCTTACAACATTCCATTTTAAATCACATCTAATGTTTCCAGGATAAATAAAAAGAGGTTTGGATGGATTAGAATAAGGGTAAATTACATACAACCACGGTTAAAAGTAAATGTCGTTTTCAAAGTCTATTCAAAATACACGACAGCTCTCGAAGATGTGTCTTCTTTTATCACTCAGCAAGCCAAATGTTAAGTAAGCTTAAGAACTTGTTCTAGAAAGATTACTACCTGGTTGACCTTTACCCACTAAAGTTTAGGTTAAGGTGGAGGGGGAGGAAAAAAAAAAAACAAACTAGCTAAACCTTAAACTTCCAAGTCCTGGTTGAACTTTTCCCTAGTTAAAACCAATTTACTTTGTAAAAGTTGTTGTATGTGGGTTAAAATCTATAAAGATCTGATTAGTTCCTTTGTCTCCCTAATAAGTTTCTCAGAATCCTATCAGAATTCAGCAACACAGTTTTCTCTGATGCCAGCAGACAAATGTCAAGACGCCTGCTGAATTCCTCTGGGATAATAGAAATGAAGTCATTAGAAAGTGAGTCATGTGCCCCGAGACTCTGAGCTCTGCCTGAACACACTGACGCTCCCAGGTTAAGGTCATAGATCCGCCAGGTGGAAGGATACCGGTAGTCAGAAGTGGCTGCGCAGCGTGCCACCTAAGGAACTTTGAGCTTTATGGTGCTTGAGATGGTAATGACAGGCTGGTGTGGAGGTTAAAGTTTAAACATGGCTACGAAAAGGTAAATGCTGAAGGTCAATGTTAGAATGGAGAGGTAAGAATTTGATAACAGGGAGTGCTGGCTGTGAACCAGAACAATTTTGGTAGCAAAAAGGGACACTAATATTCAAGAGTAGAAAGAGTTTTGTTTCAGGGGTCTAATTAACATTAATGTTTTAATTCGAGGTGAGTAAAGCTTTACTTTTCAAAAATAGTGTAAGAAACTATCTATGACTTTTCCAAAATTTTTCAAGCCTTCTTACCAACTAATAATAAAACATGTATATAGATAGATAGATAGATATGTTAGAAGAAAACTAAAAACTTTCTTATTAACCATCTACATATAAAATATTTCATACTCATGTTTTAAGAGGGCATCACCAAAGCTGACCTTTATGATGCATGCTAGAAAAATCTGTCACCTTGAGACTCTGCAGGAAGCAATAAAAGGAGTTGTTGGGCAAACTTAACAGTTTGTGACAAATCTAAACCGCCTAATCAGTAAACAAAAGGACCAATTGCATGACTCAGTGCTCTAGGAACCTATAGTCAATACAAATTATTCTCCCTAGTCAGTCTTAAGTCTCAGAAATTATCATTTTGATCATGAATTTTATCTTGACTATTTCTTTGTGCTCTCAAAACTCACCCTGCACCTTCACCCTTTTATACATAGTCTCACATTACAAGGTTTGGGTAAAGAAAGTACAGTTTCTGGCTGGATGCTACTTTTGATACTAAGGCCAGGGTAGCAAGTGAGAGAAATAAGTGCTTTTGCCTTTCCCATCTGGATTTTGCAAAAAACAACGTGCAAGAGAAAACAGTGCAGTCTTAATCAGCATGCATTTTATTTCCTCCAGTCTCTCTCTCACTGGGCTCAGGATTAAATGTTCCCCTTGTCCTCAACCAAAATGGAAATATGATCTCATGTTTGTTTATTGTGTTGCTTTTGCATTTCCTAGGTTGATGGGGAGTAACTCTTGGTTTACTGATGTTACCTCTTTCCCCAAATACAGAGGCATTCTTCAGGGAGCTTACTGTAAGTGTATCCAAGTGCAGCTGAATTTCTGAATTTAGACACTGTATGAAAGCGAAATGGTGCTTTAAGTTGCTAATGTGGCATCTTTCAGTAGTGATGATGTGGGGGTTCTGAGGTCCAGCGGAGAATGGCTCAACAAAGAATTCTTGAGCATTGGAGTGCAGTTTTATAAGTTTATTAGAGAAAATGGAGAAGAGAGAAAGCAAAGCAGGAGAGAGTCCACTGGGGAGGGAGGCTGCACGGCAGACTGGAGGCTGGCTGGATTTATACTCTTGGGAAGGCAGATCTGAGTGGAGTCCCCTTTCTAGTGTCTTTCATTAGCAAGAGAATAGAATGCACAAAAAGTTCAAAAGCAAAAGTTAGGGGATTGTCCAGGAAGTTCTCCAGGTATGTGAAGTGGCTTCCCGCCTTTTGGTGGTCTGGCTCCTTGTTGCCTTGGGAAAAATATTAAATTGGAATCTTTCCAGAGGGCTAGAGATAATAAGCTTTGAGCTCTTTGGCCTCCGGTGCTCTGGAAAGGGTCAGTCTGGTTTGACTCAGGCAGCATCCCATCGAACTCTTCCTGTATCAGTGTCATTCTTGCTCCAGGAACAAGCCTGAGGATTCTGCTAGGAATGGTTGCCAAATAGGAATTAAATGAATCAGTTATCAGTGCTATTTTTAAATCTTCTGATGGTAGGACTTCTCCACTGAGAAGAAAGGAAGATAATTCCATTCCCCATGTAAAATACAGGAATTCTGGTAAAATACAGGAATTCTGATCACCGATAGTAATCAAGTGAGCAGGAAATGATCAAGAAAAAACTTTCCTCAAATTTGGACACGTAACGACAAGTCTCTCTTTCTATAAAGTATGGAATCACGGGGCCTGAGTCCTGACGTGAATGTTACTCTTTGTCCCAGGGTTTAACCTAGAAGAGTTGCGTTCGACTCCAGACAGTTCCTTCTCAGATGGGAGTCCCCGCCATTGTTCATTATCATTACCCTCTTCCTCATTCTTAACAGAGCCCAGTTTTCATTAAGTATCTTGATTTCTCTAAGGGTAACCCCAGGCGCTTTGTCAATGCAGGTTTTCCCTTTTGTCTGAAAGTAGACGTTCCGATGAAAACGTTCCTCAGCTGAAATCACATCAAGCAAAGACGCAATTACATTAATTTATATGGAAAAGGTGTTGCGAACTCTCAGACCCAAAACACAAGCTACCAAATCTAACCTAATAAGACATTAAACCTAAAATAAAACATACAGTAAAAGCAGGAATGATCTGATAAATATACAGCCTGTACCACCTGGTTCCTGGGGAAGGCACATGGAGGGACCATACTCCACTCAGGTGAGGACTGAGGCTCCCACAACAGCTGTTGCAAAGTCAGCACTGATACCTATAGTCCTAAACGTGAAGTTCTCTTAGGGTTTCTTTGGTTGGCAAAAATAGGCACTAATGTAGGTCTTTTGTAAAAGCGAAGTAGATTGACACAAACTTGTGAAAAGAAGAGTATCTGTCAATGATTTAAGAATTAATGAATTAATCTGGGTCAGTGATAAGTGAGGAGAAGTTTGATGAGTACCTCTGAAGGTTTCTTAGCTTTCAAGATTTACAGAGAGAAACAATCGTCCTCTGACCTTGTTGTGTGTAGAGCTGAGTTTGGGGAAACTAGCAGCCATGGAACTATCAGGTGTAAGATGAAATGAACGCTCTGGTGAAGGACAGAACCCAGCGGGTTATAGAGAAAGAGACTCAGTGCAGGTAAGATGATGTCAATACCAAAGACCATCTCACCTTAGGACGTCTAGGTATGTGAGCCAATATAGTTCTGTGATTTTAAACCAAGTAGAGTTGGATGTTGTAACTTGTGACCGAAGTCATTCTCATTGAAGCATACAAATTGTGATTTGATTCCACAGGGCAGACATTTAATATCCCTGCTCTGTCCTACTTCGCTCAGTGGTTTTGGAGATCAAGATGAGCCAATGTATGTGACCACGTTCTGTCAACTATAAATTGCAGTACAAGAGCCGACTGTTACTATTATTAGTAATTTTGCTATGAAGTTAGCAGTAAAAACGTTAGTTCCCTGTGAGCATGCATGTCTTAGAATGTAGAATATTTAACTAATTTAAAAAAAAGTAATTCCAGAAACCATATGAGAATTTGTAGATCATTCATTTGAACCATACAAAGCAGTTTAATATTAATACCATCATTTGAGGATCTTCTCAGCATATTTGGCATATTGCTTTTAAGTCAGTAGGACCTAGTCAAGCAGAGAACACTTAAATACGACTTTTTATAAAATTTTTATTTGCCTTTTTTTTAGCTTAAAGTTGGCCTTCAGTCACAGTATAAGTGCTTTTTTTCTCCATACTTACTTTTATCTCGTATTTCCCTTACTAATTGGTGTATTATCTCTCCAAACAACAGACATATCTTTTTTCTTCTTTTGCTTAAAAGTTTTTAATGTGGTGAGGAACAAAGAGACATATTATCTGAAATTTACCGCCCTAACAATTTTTAAGTTCAGTTCAGTAAAGTGTATTCACATTATCGTGCAACAGGTTTCCAGATTTTTTTCACCTGACAAAACTGAAATGCTGTACCCATTAAACACGTTTCATTTTCCCCTTCCTCCGTTCCTGGTACTAGTCTGTTTTCTGTTTCTATGAAATTATAGCAGCCTTATCTTTTCAAATTCAACTTTAATTCCCCAGCACCTAATATAGTCATGCTCCACAAATATTTGTTGAGTAAATAAAGGAAGCTGTATCTGCACTATATAAAAAAAAGTCAACCAAAAACAGGTCACAGCCTTATTTGTACTAAGAAATCAATAACTGCTAAATAGGTAAAATGTATTGAACACCCACTATGTGCCAGGCACTTTACATTAATTCTACACCTGGCTCCCACAGTCAGTTCTCTACACAGCAGCCAGAGTGATCCTTTTAAGCATGTCAGATGATGCCACATCTCTGCTCAAAACCCTGCACTAGCTCCCTATTATACTAAGATTAAAAGTTGGACTTTTAACAGTGATATCTAAGACTTAATCCTATCTGGATGCTTTACTACTCTTATCTTTTACATTTTCTGTTCTTTCACTCCAATCACACTGGATTCTTTGTAGTTTTGCAAATATTCCAGTAGCACACGCCACTGGGCCATTGCATTTGTTATTCTTTTTCCCCCGGAATATTCTGATCCTCTTATGCATATTGCTCCTACCCTCTCTTCTATCAGATCTTTGCTCACACACCATCTTACCAATGATTTGATCCTTGACTATCCTTCTGAAAGCAACATGTGCTCTAACCCCACCTGATACCCATAATCATACCCCTTACTTTTGTCCATAGAAATGTCACCATGTGACATACTACATATTTCCCTTGTGTATTTTTTGCTTTCTTTTTCCATCTACATAATAGCAACTATATTTTTGTCTATTTTATTCACTTCTATATTTAGCAAACAACTATACTTAATACACAGTTGCTCAATAAATATTAATTTGTAATGAATGGAAAAACATGAATTCACAGAGATATTTCCCACCTCATGATTACTGCAATATTACTTACAACACCAAGAATTGGAAGCTACCTAAGTGCCCATCATCAGATGAATAGATAAAGAAAATGTGAGATACACACACACACGCACGCATGCACGCATGCACAATAAAATACTACACAGCTCTGAAAATGATGAAATCCATTTGTAAAAGCATGGATGGAACTAGAGAGAACTATGCTAAGTGAAATGTCAGAAGGAAAAAGACAAATACTGAATAATTTTACTCATATGTGAAATATAAAGAAACAAAGCAAAGAACAGACAAAACAAAAAACAACCTTTAAACATTGACAATAGAACTGAGCTTGTCAGTGGGG
Organism: Solenodon paradoxus; assembly: GCA_004363575.1. NCBI lineage: Eukaryota > Metazoa > Chordata > Mammalia > Eulipotyphla > Solenodontidae > Solenodon > Solenodon paradoxus. The sequence goes on from RJWH01001185.1 coordinate 82,869, forward strand.
AATGCAGTGTGGGTTGCAAGCAAAGGGTGGTGGGGCTCAATGGTGAACGGTGAAGAACTTTGGTAATTTAGTGGTAGGCAGGTTGTATCGTCATATATTTGAAGAATGGTGACCCTATACATATGGGCTTACATTATTTTCTAAACCAATGTTACTTCAATCATATTAAAATAGATAAAAATTAATGGATTAATAAATAGTGACAGAAATCAGGTCATTGGTTCCTTTGGACTGGTGAGGAGGAGGAATTGACTAAGAAGGGATAGAAAGAATTTATTCCACAACTTAATTATATTTTTTATTACACGGGTGTAAAACTCATTGACATACACTTAAGTGGGTACATTATTTTGTATGTTACAGCATTTACAAAGTAATAAAGCTATAATTCAAACCTAGTATATCTGATTCCAAAGTCTATCATCTTTTTATGTCCTTAGGAACATTAATCATATAGATGAGTGAAATATATTTGTCTCCCTCTGGAAGGAATGGTGTAACACAAAAAAAACCCCAATCTATTTCATAGGACAAAAGCCATCAGAGGCTCAGAGTCCAAATCTAAAATCAGTTACTTGACAGATACTCACGGATGCTTAACTTATGTGACAGTTTTATTTGTCAGCTTAGCTAGGCTATATAGTACCTAGTTATTCACTCAAACACTAGTCTAGGTATTGCTGTGAAGGTATGTGATGAACATCTACACCAATTGACTTCTAGGAAAGATGGTTATACTCCAGAATCTGGATACACTTGACTCAATGGGTTGACAGGCCTAAGAACAGAACTGAGGTTTCCCCAAAGAAGAAATTCCGCTTGTGGACTGAAGTTAACACTTCAGTCAATTGTGCCTCTTGAGAGTTCCCAGCCTGCCCTTCCTAATGGCCTGCATTGCAGATTCTAGACTTACATACGTAGAACCCTTGCAATAAATTTATCTTTATGTGTGTGGATGTGAATGTGCATGTATATGATATATATGAAAAGCATGCAGAGAGTTGAAAGAATGTCATGTCTTCCAACTATCATTTTCCCTGGGAGCTAATTAGTATTCACACTGTTACCTGGATGTAAGATTTCTACAGGAATGAACGCTGAATTATGGTGGGTATGTTACCATCTCTCCCCTTTCCATGTCTACAGTAGAGTGCAATCTTTGTTGATCTCTCTATTCAAAGTGTAGCCCTTCCCTATGCCTCTAAATCTTCCCCAGCTTTATCTTCTAGTCTGAGTCCTGAGTGATGAATACAATCTAAATTCCCTACTGCTGTGCCCAGCCTGCTCTACTGGAAACCCAATGGCCACCATTTTTGGGATTAAAATTATTGTGTCATTTGGACACCGCATGAGTAGCTTTGCTATCCCAGCTGGCTAGACTTCTAGAGCCAGCCTTGGCAGGCAGGTTCATCTTTCTGTCCAACTCCAATGGACAGATCTTAACCGTCTCTGTCTTACCAACTCCAGGCAGCCACCAGCAGAGCATCAAGTATCTAAGCCATTCGTAAAAGATGGTTAGAAAGTACAATTCCAATTAACCATGGCTCAAACACAGAGAAGGTCTTTTCCAAAAGTAAATAAAGCCTAAGTTTCCAAAGCCACTCTCACCCCTAAGGAAAAGTTCCCTAAAAAAGACAGAAACTTAGCGTCGGTTTGAAGAGAGGAGTATGTGTTCCCTTTGAGGCCATTAGACAAGGTTATTGAGGATGCCTAGAATGCAGTCACAGCAGCAGTGGCCTCTGCTAGCATGGTCCCTGATGAAGAGTAAAAACTGGTAAGAACCAGACTGTTTCTGAGTACCTGAGGGACTGTAATCACTTACAAGCTGAGCTACTTCATGTGGACTGGAAGAGTTGATATATTTGGAGTAAACTTTGGCTTGTCATCAACCCACAATCTCTGCATCTCTAGCAGGTTCTATTATAATCTAGAGAAATATGGTCAGATAAAAATACACCTAATTGGATTGAGAGACATGAAAAGGATTAACTCAATTCCTATTCATTTCATTGATGGCATCTATACCTTCCAATGTAGGCCAGGCCATGTGTAAGAGAAATGAGAATGAGTTTGCTGTTTTCTAAAGTCCGTAGATAGTTTTCTGGCAAGTTGGGCCTCTCTTAGTCATTAGAGAAACAGATAACTCTATGAAGTAATAAATGTGGGTTTTGTGTTAAAAATAATGCATAACATAAACCTGACCATTGCAAACAGTCGTAAGTACACAGCTCATGGTGTCATTCATGTACGTTCAGTGTTGTACAAGCATTACTGCCACACTCACTGAGCAGCAGCTCCCCAGTCTCTCCTCCCTCGGGTCCTGGCAACTGTTATTCTACTTTCCATCTCTATGAATTTAACTTCTCCGTATAGCTTGTCTTTTTGTGTCTGGCTTATTTTACTTAGTATAATGTTCTAAAGGTTCATCCATGTTGTAGTATCTATCAGAATATCCCTCCTTTTTAAGCCTGAATAATCTACCATGGTGTATGTAAACATACAAACAGATATGTATGTATATATACATACATACTCTCATGTTACATCAATGACAGATTACACACACAGCAGTGACCCCGATAGGCTCTATCACACAGCTTGGGTGTGTCATAGGCATGCTACCTAGCTTTGTGCAATTACATTCTGTGATGTTTACACAATGATGAAATCACCTATCTGCATTTCTGAGAACCTCCCCTGACATTAAGCAACATATGACTGACTATGTGCCACATTTTGTTTATCAGTTCATTTTGTCACTGGACATTTGAGTTATTTCTACCTTTGAGTTATTCTGCACAGCACTGCTATGAGCTGCGCTGTGCAAATGGCCCTCTTTCCAGTTACTTTGGGTGTATATCAAGAAGTGCAATTGCTGGATCATACTGTAACTCTATGTTTATGATGTTGAAGGATCCTCATATTGTTTTCCACAATGGCATTCCTCCCAGCAATGGAGAAGGATTCCAAATTTTTCACATCCTCATCAACATTTGAATTTTGTTTTTCTGATAGTAGCCATTCTCATGGGTGTGAAGTAGTGGGTATCTCATTGTGAGTTTGATTTGCATTTCCCTAATAATTAGTGATGTTAAACAATCTTTTTGTGTGATTATTTTTGTAAATTATTTATGTGCTCTTTATAACCTTTCCTTGGAGAAATGTCTAGTCAAGTCCATAGCTTGTTTTTTAATTGAGTTGGTTTTTATTTTTTGTTGAGTTGTAGTTCTTATATATATTCTGGATATTAATCTCTTATCAAATATAAAGTTTATGCATATTTTCTCCTAAAACAGTTATTTATGTTGGTATATTTCAATGTTTTTTCAAACCAGAGCACATGTTTTATGTTTAAATAACTGATATATACTTGTGGTATAGCTGAAAAAAACATAAAAATAATAGATGGTAGAACCACTTAAAACCACACAATCCAGAGACAACATTTTACTATATAGTCTTCTAAGCTTTGTCTTATGCATGTAGAAAAAATTTGCAATATATGCTGTCTTGCATAACCTTTCCTTACCAATAGATACAAATAAGCACTATAATTTATACCAACAAACAGATATCATAGTGTATTTAATCAGTTCACTAACAACAGAATATTTAGGTAGTTTCTACCTCATTCTATTGTAAACAGTGTTTCATGAAAACCCTTTATGTATATCTTTACGTATTTGTCCACTTGTATAATTCATTCAGATAAATTCTCAGAAGACAAATTTCTAGGCCATAGCATATGCATATTTAAATTTTTGCGATGCCGTAAATTGTAAAGTTACCTTCCAAAAATGCTGAGGCAATTTATACTCTCACTTGTGTGTGAGAGCGCCCATTGTCCCATACCCCTTCCAAGGTGGCTTGTTTTCAACAATGGTAAAAATAGGTTCTTGTCTGCTTTTCTCATATGAATCCTGCCAAAGTGCATGATGTGAAACTAAATGAGAGGAATATAAAGTTGACAGATGGGAGGTATTTTGGTCACTGAAATGTTTTATCTAAAGCATACCATTTTCCCCTCAAAACAAATGTGATAGATAAGGCCTCTTCATTTTTTAGTACAAGTTCAAGGAAGTAATTTCCTAAATGGATTGATTCCTTAGAGAGAGAATGTCTCTAAGGATGTAGAAATTATTCAAACCAAATGTGCTTTGGGTTGATAGAGAATATGCATTTTTTGACATAAGAATATCCATCTTTTTTAAAAGATGCAGTGTTTTATGCTATTACAATCCAAAATGCCATACCACAGCATATTATGAAAGTATTCATTTTTCTTTCTTTTTTTTAACATTTATTTTTATTTAGTTGTTCATTTTGGTTGCCCTCCCTGGAGGAAGGAAGGCAGGCAGCAACAGGCAGGAAGGAAGATAGAGGAGAAAGAAGCATTTTATGTATTTAAGTGTTCATATTTTAATTGTTCTCTCCCCATCCCTGTCACAAATTCAGGGTCCATGAACCATATGTGGACTGTTCTCCAGGCATAGTCTTAACACCTGAGCCACCAGGGCACATCAAGAAATTTTCAAGGTCATTATCCTCCCATTCCTATTTCTTCATATGTTGTAATACTTGGCCAGGTCTGCATTAAATATGACACCTAGAATGGAACACATATTCTCATTGGCCAGGATTACATTGTTTGTACTTTTTCTTGTTTCTTGATGTAGGTCTGTATTCTTATAAATCCACAACCACCACTTTTAAAGATAACTTTCACCACGAATTAGTTAACGAAACACATGTATGTATTTAAACATGTTCTCTCTGTAAAGCTCAAAGAAAAAAGAATGGAGGTTTAAATTCAAGAATGTCAGTCTCTGGATCATATCCAGAGCACATAATTTAACATGATTTGCTTCTGTCTTCTCATCTAGTAGCCTGAAAGAATGCAATGTTTTACCTTCTCCATAGAAATGTTGAAAAACAGGAATGTCCCAATACTATAGTGAGTTGAATTATACACATTTAATAAAATATGTGTAGCCAGTCAAATATATCTATTCTACTTGTATCTGACTTTGAAGTTTTTGTACCCAAAGGGGATTTCTTTCTTTTCTGATGAAACTTCTGAGTCAGATGTATGCTTTAATATGCAGAAATGCCCTCTTATTTTGGGATTAACATCAATAAAAGTATTTTGAAACTATTCAGCTTCACTGACAGTATTAATGAAGCTGATATGACAGAAAGCCAAAAATAGTTCAGATAATTATAAAATGTGAACTATACATTAATAATCCTTTATTTTTCCCTTTCAGCCACTTAATAAATTGAGTATATCAGATTACCATACATGTGATGCTTTCAATTTTAGCAAAATAAAAATTTTAATAGTCATACCAATAATTTGTAATTGAGAAAAGAGAAAGATCATTCCAAATCTTGTTATCCTAGCAACAAAACTATGGAAAATTGAGTGTTTTCTATTCTTCCCTAGCCTATAGTCTAATTTGTTTGTATTGACTGGTTAGAGGGTGAGTGCTTATCCCCTCAGATCTGTCTGCTCTCCAGAAGAGACAACCCAAGGGCTCCAGCCTTTCCACTTTCCTCATTCTCTTCCAGGGAAAAAGACCTTCCTTTGGAAAGATTGAGGGAAGGAACTGCTAATGTGTCATTCAGTACTTTCAACCTGATGTATCTTAAGGAGTTACCTTTTGACCAACTTCCTTGAATAAGCCCTGCCCAGCACCAAGGCCTGTAGTTTGAAGAGATTTCTTGTAATTCAGTGAAGAGCAAATTGTAAGCTCATTTGACCACACATCTGTGCCACATTCCTCAACCAGCTCCATTAGTAAAATGATGCAATTTTAGAAATTATTTTTATTGTGGTAAAAAAGCACAAAATGTAACATTTACCAGATATATAATTCAGTAGTGTTAATTATTTTCACATTGTTATGCAAATAAACTCCACAAGTTTTTTTGTCTTGCGAAACTGGAACTATACACATAAATCAAAAACTCCGTTTCCCTTTTCTCCTAACCCTTTGCTGCTACCATTCTATTTTCTATTTCTATGAATTTGAGTACTCTATATAGTTCAGATAAGCAGAATCATAGTGCATTTGTCTTTGTGACTGACTTAATTCACTTAGCGTAATATCGCCAAGGTTCATCTAGGTTGTAGTATGTGTCAAAATGTCTTTCCTTTTTAAGGCTGACTAATATTCCAATGAGTGTATATAGCACATTTTCCTAATCCAGTCATTCAGCTATGAAACTTGAAAGGTTTTTTCTGGGCTCCACAAGGAAAGAAAGTCAATTAAACAAAAAGTGGAATAGCCAGGGCTTTATTGGGGTTTGAGCACCCAGGCGAGGTTCTCCAGTCCGCAGAACGAGGGCGGGGGAAGTCGCGCTCGAACAAAGAGAAGCGCACTCTTTAAGCAAAGGAATTTCGCGGGCTTCCTACATCGCGGTTGGGGATTGGTCCTGTGATTCCCCCCCACACCCATCCCCCTCCCCCCCGCATGGCTGCTGTTTTGTCCCTCTGGGCCAGCCTAACAAAACTGATATTTTTAACTCTTATCTTCCTGATTCTGACTTACTTTTTGCCTCTCAAATTGATTCAAAACAGAGTGGGAAGGACCCATCTGACTGGCTAATAGAGTTGTGATAGACATGTATTGTTTTGTCTACTCAGTGTCAAATAAAAAACCAACCTGGAGTAAAGTAGGGAAAGACTTTATTCAGCAGGATTATTGCATGGTGATTTAGTGGAAGGCAGGGCATGTTGGCATACATATGAGAAGTGGGGAACCTATACATGCAAGTTTATTTTAATGTGTAAACATTTTTAAAAATTAATTTCAAAAAATGGATTCTTGCAATGAGGTGATTACTAGAGAGAGTGCTCTGATCATAGACCATAGGATCTACAAGCATCCCAAAGGTCAGACAGGTCAGTCCTTTTATAGGGAGGAGTAAACAAGACTGGAAAGAACTGGCGTGAGGGATGTAGGAACTGGCATGAATGAGTAGAGTTATCAGGAGTGCTTTTCCCTGAGGTCAGCTGATTCAGTAAGGGGCAGTTAAGGAGGGAGTTCCTTGTTATAATGCTCAAAGTAGACAAGCTTTGGGGAACAAGTTCAAGAGGAAGGAGATAAAACTTACTGATAATCAAGTCAAATTTGAGGGAATTTTGTCCTGCTAATCATTTATGAGACAAAGATAAGAATTTAGAGAGTCTGTGTCTGGCCTTGTCATAGGTAGGCAAGGGTCACCAGGAGTCTTATCTGAGGAAGCCTTGTATGGAAGGTTATTCTTTGTAGTAAGCTATTTCCTAAAACAAAAGATGAATGGGTGGGTGTAGGGAGAGTTCCTCACCATTCATGTGTTTTATGAGTGCAGGGCTCAGGGAAGTTTCAACATTGTTGCCAATATCCTTTGCCACTTCTGTTATGGCAGAGCCTCCAGATGGCAAGAAGACTGACAACTGAGCACTTGAAAGATAGAGAAAATAACACTATTGCAAGCACTGGTGCTGGCTCAGGGGTGTTGTTACCCAAAGCTGAGCAATGGGGTTTTAGGGGAGCTCCTTTTATATCTGAGGTAAAGATTCATCTCCTTGGCTATGTGTGGTTTCTACTGACAACTTGTTTCAGTTATGTACAGCTGCAGAGTAGGGAGGCTATGCTTCTTTGTCCTTAGTCACGATAACAGGACGTAGCTGCAGTCTCTGTAGTACCGTGGAAAATTCCTGGCAGACTAACTTTTGCATTGGGGTCAGGGAAAAGGTCTTCTACCATACTTCATGTGATGACTGAATGCCCCTCCTATAGAATCTACATCACTGAGTTTGAGTGAGGCTGATTTCACCTCCCTCCTTATAGAGACAAGTTTGTGATCCAGGTTTTGCTCATGCCCTGCCAATTCAAATATATTCTCTGTTCACTATTAATGACCCAGCAAAGGATACAAAATCCAAGCAGGACTGATCCATCTCCTGAGATTTGATCTCATGGAGTTGGGAAGAGAGAACCTATTGTTTAAGTCCTGAACTCAGTCTTGCCCAGTTTAGTTCTACCTCTAGATTTGCAGTTATGGAAACCAATAAAAAACCCTTTTTGTTTAACTACGTGATCCCCCACCCCACCCCCACCCCCAAATAACTGTGGTATAGTCCCCCAGGGGCTTTGTTGGCTTGGAATAGTTGAAGGGCCCTGGTTACTTCAGATGATGAAAGATTCCAACGGTACTGTTTTAATTCTAAGAGTAGGAATGTTGACTACAGAATTCTGGCTATATTTCAAGCCTGAGTAATTCCATCTGCTGTCCCTGCACATTTATACTGAAAGAATATTCAATATGCTTATCTTTCTTTACTAGACTTCTAAGTATCACGGGAGATCCTTAGTCATTTTTTCACTCTTCAAAGGCAAGTCCTGAATTTGGAAAAGAATTTTTTTTTCTAATCTCTCAACTTAAATTTAAAAGATAAATTCTGATTTTAACAAAAAATAAGCTTCAATGAGCTTGATGTCAAATCTACTTTCAAGTTTCTACTTGATACATCAGTATGGGCAATAGATTAGATGTCGGGAATAGAAGGAATTGTTTCTGTGAGTATTCAAGGACAATGAATGAGAAGGCATTGCAGAGGAAATGCACTGGTAAGTTAATGTAATTCATGAAGATTTTGTTTATGTTTGACATTTTTCCTAACTTCAATATTTTTATTTAATGACTAGATTTATCTGATCTGATAAGAAAAATCATGAGATGAAACATGAAAAGGATTAAAAATGCTTTAATTCAGAAAGAAAAAAATAAGTAGCAGCTAATGTTCATACATAAATGTGAAAAACAGTGAATTCAATGAATATTTCTGAAGTACCTAATACATCCTAGGTGCCAGAATACAGCAGTTTAAAGCGGAGGGAAATCTCTGCCCTGATGGAGCTTCTAGTGGAAAAATGTACTAATAAAATAAAATTGCAAATCTCCAATAATAACAGGTAGGGGAGCCTTTGACCTGTTCTTGTCTTGTTGCTCTCTGCCTATTAAAATTTGCCCCAGACTGAAATGCTACAGTGGTTCTCTCCTGTAGTGTTTTTGGTTTCTCCTTAAAATTTTTCCAATTTTTTGTATTAGATGCTATTGCCTTTTAATTTTTTAAAAAAGAACATGTTAAAAGGAAAAATCTTGACAAACTGGAAGTTCAAAGTATTAAATCTTGGGAATGTGGAGGGGTGACCCAAACATCTGTTGGCATCTTACTGCCTCTCCTGAACTAAGCTGACCATACATCCCATTTTAACAGAACAGTACTAATTGTTTTCATTTTTCCTGGCTGTCAATTTTGTCCCATTTTTAATAAACGAGGGTTCATTTGTAACTCAGGGCAATAGGACCAGAGTTTCTCCAGGCCCAGTCTACTGAGGGGGCCAAAAAGCCCTGTCCCATTTTATCCTCTTTTGAAATACATCAGCCTATTCCTAAACTGAAAAGGAATCTTTTAAAGAGTAGCACATGTTGCTTTCACTTTAGTTTGATTCTCCGCCTCCCTACTCTTGTTTTGTTTTTTTTTTGGGGGGTTTTTTTTTTTGGTTTTTTTGAGGAAAGGTTCTGGCAGGAATGAAGACTAGCAGGCAAGAAGAGAGGAGGAAGCATTTTATTTATTTTTTTGGTTGATCTCCCCAGCTCTGGAACTCTAATTCTGGTACTTGGGTTGTACCTGGACTGTGCTCAGTCAGAGGTGGCAGATCTAACTGCTACTCTACCAGGGCATGTTGCTTTTCCTGTTCTTGAGTTCCTCTGATATATATGTGAATACATATATATATGTCAGCATATGTATACATTTTTTTAAAGGAATGGCATAGGCAGAAATGAATGAGAGGAGAGACAGGCAGGCAGGAAGAGAGAAGAGGAAGAAACGTTTTCTTTCATTTTTTTAGTTGTTCATCTTGTTTGTTTTCCCCAGTCCTGTGCTGTGAACACAGATTCTTGGGATGTACTGTATTTTGCCATGTATAATGCACACTTTATTGGTCCAAATTTGTGAGGGAACAATAAGGATGAGCATTATACTTGGATAGTAGTAATTCTGTACCTGTATAAATGTTTTCAATTCTTTTATTTATGCTTAAGAGCCAAAAGTATAACTCTATGAATCAGTAATGATATCTGTATGCAAAACAATACCCTGAAATATGATAATCCGTTTTGTTGAATTTACAACAAATTTTACAACAAATTTACAACAATTTTGTTGAATTGCAACAAAAGCAATTTCGGCCATTGATTCAACAAAATGAAATGAGTGACATCTTGTTGTCCACAGAGTAAGTGACTCTGATCTGATAAGATAGGTGGTGCCAGCTTTATTACCATGGAGTGAGCAGCGCAGTATTTCTCTTCCCACATTTAGGTGGGAGCGAGCAATCTAGCTGATATTTTTACAAAAATAGACTCTGCAAGCTTTAAGCTAACAGTTATAAAATCTGCTAAAGAGCATGGCCACAGAGCTGCTGAGAGACATTCTGGCCCTCCTCCCCCAGAGAGTGTCATCAGACTATGGAGCCCACAGGAAGAAATGCTCCTTGTACCTCTTCTTCTGTCTTGTAATTATTATATAAAATTTCTTGAACCATCATATGTTAAAATAAATGCTGAGATTCCTTTATAATGCAAAAAACTACCTAAATATAAGCAAATAAAATTTGAATGAAAGCATTAAAACAAAAGGTTTTTTGTTTTTTTTTTTTCCTGAAACTTTGTGTATTATTACCTGGGAGTACATTATACACAGCAAAATATGGTCTGTAACCTATGCAGAAAGGTGGTAACCCTAACTGCTACTCCACCAGGGCATGTATTCTAAAGCAGTTTATCTACAGTTTCACATACCTTTTTTAATTCAGTTGTATTGTGAATGCCTAGCACTTTGACTCTTCCTTACTGCTTTCTCTGCTCTATCTGGTTTGTATCTCTTTTTACCTATGAAGATCCCCATTATTCTGCCTCTCTGAGGACTAGAGAAACCTTATTTACTCAGTGTTGGCCTCATCACTTTCATTTCTAGCTGCCACCTTCTTCAAGTTAAACTCTCCCCCACTTACCATGGGATACCTGATAAAATGTCAGTCTGATTTCCATCTTATTTATTCACTTATTATTCCAACAGATACTTAATAAATTTGTAAAAGAAACTTTTTGCCCCGGGTGAATTGAAGGATTGCATTAAAGTCTGTGGGGTCTTTGGGTTATGATAGAAATTTTTTTTATAATTGGTTTGATCAGAATTTTGTTCTTCTGATCAATAGTTGCTTCAGTTTTTCTTTCTTTAATTAAAAGAAATTGTTAGTAATTTCCCTATTTGCTTGTTTTTCTTACTGACTCTTAGTATGGAAGTTGCATTGACCTTATCGATATAAAGCAAGAATTAATATTTGGGTACAATTATTTTTAAATTATATCTACTTTAAAAAAGATTGGTAACATCTATTTCTATACATTTTTAAAACTTGAAAATTTTTTTATCACCATACTGTAAAAATATACTAGTCTTTGGTGTAAAGCTCAATTATTTTTGCATCTGTGTGTATTTATTGTGTAGGTACAGGTATATACTCAACCACCCATCAACATTCCTAACTACCCCAAAATGTATCTCTCTTAGTCAGTATTCCAGCACTCCAAGCTCCTAGTCCTCCTTGCCTCACCTGTGCCTGAGAAAATCACTATTCTGATTTATATCACCATTAATTAGCTTTGCTTGTTTTTGAACTTGAAATAAATAAAATTATTCAGTATTTATTCTTTTGTGTTGAATTGTTCAGCTCACTGTACCCATAATGGATTGTATCACAGTTTGTTCCATTAAATATGTTTAAATGCATATATACATTCTGATGATGAACATTTGAGTTGTTTTCAGTTTTTGTCTACTAGGAGAAAAACTGTAATAGATATTATTTTTGTTAAGATGCAGGCAGGAATGAAGACAAGTAGGCAGGTAGGCAGGAAGAGACAGGAAAAAGAAGCATTTTTAATTTTATTTTTATTTAGCTGTTCAAAGTGGTTGCTTCCCCCCGGACCCAGGACTCGAACCCAGGGGTAGGTGACCTATGCTTCTTTGGAGGTGGCTGACATAACCATGTCTTTTGGTGAATATATGCATTAACTTTTCTGGGGTATGCAACAAGGAGTGGAATCGCTGAGTTTGAAAGTAGGTACAGCTTTAATCAAACTGTTGCTATATTTACAAAGCACAAAATTCCAAAGTCACAAAGACTGAAAAGTCTGCATCCTTACATCTCGGTTCCACAATTCTCTTTTCCAGAGGTCACCAATGTTACCAGTTTCTTGTGTATTCCTCTGGTAACACACTCTGCTTGTAGAATCTGATATATGATTAGTGTCTTGTTCTACACCTTGAGAAAAAATTTCTGTTGAAAAAAATTTCTAGGCCCAAGATGGAGTCACTCCTGCCCAGGTCACCAAGTCAGCAAACTGAACATTCAAATTCCTGTAAATGTGCTACTGATTCCATTGCAGTGTGTCCACTCAGCCAATTCCCAAATACCAAACCAGCTCTGGCCTTCCACTTCTTTCTTTGTTCTCTGATTTTTCTAAATAAGGTCAGATCTGTAACGCCAGCCAATCATGCCCTATTTCCAAGTTGCTGTTTCTAAAGCTCTATAAACTTGTTCTTGCCCCAAACCCCCCAGGAAGAGTGCTCCACAGCTGTGAGGCACCGTACTCTGCTTATCCCTGGATTGCTTTTCCTTGAATAAATAACATCAAACTCTCTTGTTATTAAGTTGTTTTTGTTTTGTCATTTGACACACTAAAGCCACAACACAATACAGAATCTTTTGTCAACAAATATGGATTAATCAATACCAATGGTCAAGATTTTCCAGACAGAGGCAATACTCTGAGCATAATGGACTGTAAAACTTGTTAGGTAATTCAGGTAGTGTGATGTGACTAAAGTGTACAAGAGCTGGTGAGAGAGGCTAAAATTATAATCAGAAACTGAAAGACTTTGTATGTGGAACCACCGAATAGTTTGGATTTGAGGTGAAGGGTGCCAGCGAGTAGCATGATTAGATTTGTGATTTGAAAGATCACCGTAAAGCATTCAAGGGAGGTGGAAGTGACTGGTGGCTAAGAAATGATTTGTCCAAACAGCAACTGATGATGCAGCAATATGAGAATGGTGAAGAAAACACATCAGGACCTGACTACTAAGTGTAGGCAGTGAGGAAGAGTTGAGAGATGTAGATGTGTAGGGGAGTTGAAAGGGGAAGATGCGGACTTCAGTTCAGACTTTTTTTGTTTGAGACTTGATGTGACACCCAAATATAATTTTAAGTAATGCCAATTCCAACTTTCCTGAGGTAATAAAAGACCATATTTATTTAGTTAATTAAAATGGATCTGGGTAATTACTAGACCTCTTTCTCTTCATTGTTTACTTGTTTCCTGGGAGTTTGTTGCTTTGCTGGGTTCCCTAATGCGCTGGCCCTGATCCAGTCACACGCTGAGACACACAGGAAAGTTATGCCCAGGGATAGACATATCATCTAGTTTGAATCTCACAGAATTTTCTCCTTAGGGAATCGAGGATATTAATGGTCAAACAGAAAGAGCAAGGTGGGGTTGTAAGACTGTCAAAAAGGGATTGAGTAATTGGAAGCACAAATATTTCACTTTAAATAACCAGAAATTTTAAAAAGTATTACCTTGCTTATTTTTTAAATACATTTCTCCAAAAATAGGACACTAGAAGAATGAGGAAAAATTATTTCTAATCCAGCCACCCCAATGTAACCATTATGAGCACTATGGAATACCATACTCCTATCTCTTTCCTAGCCTCTTTCACATGATGATAAATCATAGTACAATCATGAATACAATAAAATGCAGAATGATGTCCTAGAGGCATAATTTTTTAATGACCTTAGAATAACATTGAATATAAAGTAAATTATCATTGTCCTCTCCTTCCCCTGGTATAAATTGTTACTCTCTATAAGGAAATAGAAGGAAATTCCAGGTACTTAATATACAAACAGGAAGTAGCATAGACCAGCAGATATCGGGCTTATCAACACTAAAATAGAACGAAACTACTACTGCTTTCTAAATTGGTAGGACTTTTTTTTTTTTTTTTCGCTTATTTTGGTTATATGACATGGTAGTGTGAAAAGAACATTGGTCTTGGAATATAGACCTAGCTTTGGCATGAACTGTGTGGTCTCAGATTCACTTCACCTTTCGTATTAAATCAATTCAGATGCTGCCTGTCTGTAAACGCTTTAACGTGCCTTCATTTGTCCATGCCTGGTCTATGCCGACCCCTGGAACTGGGGGCGAGGTCAGTCCTCTCCAAAGCAAAATATCATGAGTCAGGGAGGGGGGGTCCCTGAAGAAAATTCTGTTGAATATGAGTAGTGACCAGAAAGGGAAAATGGTCTGGGCAGGCAGTTATCTGTCACCTCCAGCTATCATCTTAGTTTCTTTATCTGTAAAATGATACGTTTAGTATAAAAAGTTCTAGTCTTGAATACATCTAGATCAGTCCTCACAGACGAGAATACAGGATTTTCTAAGTTAAGGAATAACTGTATTCTTTGATTTCTCATTTCTGATATGCATTCTATGTGACTTTAAGGCAATTTCATGAGTTCAGTCTGAGTTTCAAAGCAGGTTCCTGAGTGACTTTCCTGTTTTTGTGAACTGTCTGTGTGTATTTCCTGCAGAGAGACTGTTGTATTAATAGCAGCATATGCCCTGAAACAACATACTTCTTTGACCCCTTCTCCATTTTTATCTTTGAAAAGCCTATAATGTTTTATTGGGTGTTAAGAATAGTTTACTCTTGAGTATAGTTTCAAACTGAATTCATTTTTGCTCAAACTCAGCAGGTCCTCACTAATAACTTCCCCAAATTAAAGTTTTTACTGAATGTCTTTTCCTCCCTCTGGCCCACACCTCAGGTTGTCTTCTTACTCCACAATTCTGGGGAAAAGATATCAAAGGAGTACTTATGCTTTGAACACAATTTTGCCTCAACAACTGTTTTCTTTCCATTAATTTTTTTAAAGGAAAGGTGCAGGCAGGAATTAAGACAAGTAGGCAGGCAGGAAGAGAGGGGAGGAAGAAGCATTGTATTTTTATTTAGTTGTTCACATTGGTGGCTTCCCCCCAAATTGGGGACACCAACCCGGAGGCATGTGGCCTGCACCTAGTCACTGCTCCACCAACACGTGCTTAGAACACCTGTTTTGTGACTATTTGTTACTTTAATCCTATTTTGAGTAAGCAAATTGTATTATAATTAATTATAAGTAACATATTAAAGTAAAACAACCTAACTTTGCCTTTTACCAGCTAGTTCATCTTAGGCAAATTAATTTTTCTAGGCCTTCATTTCCTTATCTTTAAAAGGGCTTACTAATGCTTACATAATTTCACACAACTATAGTAAACTAACGTAAGACAGTGTTAATGAAAGAAATTTGCAAGGGGTCTAAAACGAAAAATCAAGAAATTATTTTTTGATTTATTGTGCATCTACTAAATGCCAAGCCTATGCTGAGTGCTTTTATATTGTCTCATTTAATTCTCATAATAACCCCATCAAGTAGGTACGACTGATCATTGAACAACGCTGGTTTGAACTGCGTGGGGCCAACGAAACGAGATTTTTGGTTTATGAAGAGACTATGTAAACTTACTGTAGTGATAAATATGATATAGCACTGCGAGTGTGCTTTCTCTTCCTTACGATTTTAGTAACAACATTCTTAGTCTAGCTACTTTATTTTTTTTAGGGAAAGGTGCAAGCAGAAATGAAGGTGAGTAGGCAAGAAGGAAAAGACGGGAGGAAGAAACACTTTATTTTATTTTTATTTAATTGTTCACATTGGTTGTTCTCCCACAGCCTTATGACAAAAACCTGGATCCTCAGGATGTACTTGGACTCCATGTGTGTGTGCGTGCGTGTGTGTGTGAGACATTAAAAAAATTGTCAATAACATTTTTTAAAAAGAAAGGTGCAAGCAGGAATGAAGGCAGTCAGGAAGGAAGGAAGAGAGGAGGAAGAAGCACTTTATTTTATTTAGTTGTACATCTTGGCGGTTCCTGCCAGTCACAGGACACAAACCTGGGAACTTGGGATGTGTATGGACTGCACCCAACCCTACTCCACCAAGGTGCACCCACAGAATTTTTTTAAGGGACTCAAGTTTTGCAGGTGGTATCAGCACCCCCAACTATGCTATTTCTGTGACTGTTTTGCAAATTTAATTTACAAGTTGAGAAAATAAATGAAGATGCAGATTGATGTCTGTTCCGACTCCACATTATTCTTAACTTCTCCAGCATTATAGTGAGATGTCAGGAAATAAATGCCAGGACTGACACTCTGTTGCCAATGACCAACAACCTGCTTCTCAGGGCACCTGAAGTTCCCGCTCCAGGCAAATGAGAAGCTCGGAACACCAACACAGAGAGCTCAGCTTCCTCCTCTGAAGGGCCGAAGTTCGCTTGAAAGTGTGAGCTGCTGCTTGGCAGTACCAGGCTGACAAGCAACACCAAATAACCTCGGCTCCCGGGAAAGAGAGCGACTCCTCTTGTTCCATAGACGGAGGGACATTCGTTCCTCAAAACCAGAGTGGGGTTTTCGTCCAATAATATTCATCACGATGTGTATGTTTCAAGATGAACAGTAACAAGGAAGAAATTAGATCTCCTAGTTGACATACCTGAAGAACAATTCTCGATTGAATTAGGTCACATATTATTTTATGAATTCGGCCTTCTATAACTTCAGCTTTCTCTGTATGTCAGCCAGGCCACGGATGTTCCGACTTGTACATTTTATTCTTCAGGGAATATTTTAAGAAATATGTTTGTTTATTGTGTTTGTTTTATGCAGATTTAGCAGGTTAACTCACCCAAGGCCTCTAACATACTGTCTGACTCAAGCCTGTGAATCCTTCATTCTTAGTTTTTGTGGCTTAAAGTACATAAATTAAATTAAACCCTGGAAAACAGTCCATGGACTTTTGCCAAGAAAAGAGACATCTATTTTTCCAGACTATTATTATATTGTGTCTAATTTGAATCTAGTAAGATCTCAGAAATGGAGCCCATATCATCTTTCAAGAGAGTTTCAGAAAAGGAAGCTACATCAGGCTTCTTTGGGATGGGTGGTCTGGAGTTCAGCAGATTTTATAATTAACATTTAAAGCAGGGATTTATGATCATGGCTCACATTAGAATTCCCTAAAAGGCTTTAAAAAAATCTTAATGCTCAGGCTCAGATCAATTAAATGAGAATTTGGGGCATGAGACCCAGACATTGATAGTTTTTAAAGCTCCCCAGGTGATTTCAATGTGCACGAGATTTTAGAGCCAAATGTATTGACTTAAAACAATACAATTCATTTTCTAACAGCAAGATTTATTGCTTAGTAACCTTAATGCCTTAGGAAATACTCCTTTCTCTAGTATCTGACTGCCCAGTTGTTGTTATTTAAGATGTTAAATAGATAATGAAGCATGCATCAAAAACAGTGATCTGGAATAGGCCAGCTCTCTGACATACCATAGCCATGATCATGTCAGCATATTCTTGCTCAAAAGCCTCTTTGTTAATAAAATCTAGTATTGGTAAAAGTACAGAGAGAAAAGCATTCAAAAACCATTTTTGAGAGCATAAATTGATACCATTTTTTTCCCAGAGGATAATTTAAAAATGCATCAAATTTTAATACGTATGTATCAAGCATGTCCACTTTTAAGAATTTAGCCTAAAGAAATAATTGGGCAAGTGTAAGAAGATAATCATATAAATGTATTATTCTAATATTGGTTATGTTAATATACTTTTTCTAGATTTTCTTCATTTCACTGTATCCAAGCTTTGAAATGCTTAAGGGTGTTTAAAAGGCTTCATAGCACTTATTGGCATGCAAAGATGTTTATGAGACATTACCAAGTGAAAAGACAACAGGTTGACAAAAAAAAAAAATGCAAGTTAAAAGAGAGGTCTATATTTGTATGAATTTTTTGAAATTTATTTTTAAGAAAGATGCAGGTAGGCATAAAGATGAGTAAGCAGGCAGGCAGAGGAGAGAGAAAGAAGAGGCACTTTATTTTAATTAGTTCTTCATCCTGGTTGTTCAACCCAGCCCTGGGATGCGAACCTGGGTCCTCGGGTTGTATGCAGACTGCCCTTGCTGAAGGTGGCTGACCAAACTGCTACTCCACCGGGGTGCACCAATTTTTATGAATTTTAAAAGTTTAGAAGGTGATGCTCAAAGTATTAACAATGATTATTTCTGGGAAGTAAAATTATGGCATGGTGGGAGGAAGGAAAACATTTGTCTTATTTCTATATTTCTGTATTTGAATTTTTTTAATTTGCATTACTACTATCATTCAAGTCATTTCTGTGTTAAATCATTTTGACTCACCACTTTCTATAGTCCAAA
This sequence comes from Solenodon paradoxus, assembly GCA_004363575.1. Taxonomy (NCBI): domain Eukaryota; kingdom Metazoa; phylum Chordata; class Mammalia; order Eulipotyphla; family Solenodontidae; genus Solenodon; species Solenodon paradoxus. The sequence goes on from RJWH01001185.1 coordinate 101,333, forward strand.
CTCCTTAGTTTTATACTTATAGCACTCAATAATTTGTTCCAAACTACTTTTGTCTCTCTTAGAAATGTTTGTTGATAGAATTGAGTTTCACTTTCATCCTTCCTACTTATCCTCACTTGAGTCCAGCTCTTCTCACCAAATTTGTTTTGTGTTTGTGACTTTTGCTTTGCCTGGAATGCTCTCCCTCTTACTTCCTAATCTTTAAAATCAAACCAAGCAATGAAGCTCAGATGAAGTATTACCAAGTAGAGCTCTCCCTCCCTTAAAGTCCTATGTTATGTAATCTCTGACACTTAAAAAGAGATCGTTGGCATGCTCTACTGGCCCAGTGGAAAAGCCTACTACCTCTGGCAGGTGCAGTCCACATATATCCTAAGAGTATAGGTTCACCATCCAGGCCAGGGGAGAACAACCAAGAAGAACAACTAAATAAAATGCTTCTTCCTCCTCTCTCTTCCTGTCTGCCAGCCTGCTCACCTTCATTCCTGCCTGCATCTCTCCTTAAAAAAAAAAAAAGAAGTGATCATTATCTAATGAAGAATGAAGTCACATTTAAGTTCCTGCTTAGTTTTCTCATTTTTAAAATGGGACAAACTACTTATAATGAGTTATTGTGAGGATTATGATAATCGCAAAAAAACACTTAGCAGAATACCAAATAAAGTAATTCATAGTTCAAAAAAATCTGGTGTTATGATTATCTTTTTTCATCTATCACTATCTCCCCATCGGACAGTCAATTCCTGGAGAGCAGAAACTACATACCATTTAGTCTAGTAACCTTCTCTGAACTCTGTGCTTTTGAGCTTTCTCTGTGATACACACTCAAATTTCTTGTTAGTGATGGTAATAAAGCTTATGAGATATACATACTACATCTTTCAAAGAAATAACAATCACTTTTAAAATATTATGACTTCCTGGTATGAAAAATAAAATATTAACATGGAATTCTAATAGTAAAACATTTGCTGGCATGAAAAATACAAATAAAACAATATGTTCTTCAATGAAATCATAGAAAATAGGATGTCATTACTAGCATTCTATTTTCACAGTCAATACTTAGAAGATGCTAGACAATTATAATGAATTATTTACAGAAAACACCAGATGAATTTGGTTTGTTTAATATCTTTTTGGCAGATAACACATCATGCTTCTGCAGAAGGCTCCATGTGTTCTAGAATTTTGACATAATGGAACTTTATATGCTGTGATAAAAATAGAAGGCTCTATCCCCCAAATATAGCAATAAGTGACCAAGTCTCAATACGTGTAGTTTCTCAAGTTGTTCTGGTTAGAGCTTTAAAATCTTAGTAAAGTTATTGGCAGCTTGCCTGGAATACTATGCTTTATCACGTACTCCCACCGGACAGACACACTCTGGGTGGCACCGCGCAGGGCCATCGAAGCAAGTGCGATCGCCTGACACAGCGTGCTGCCCTAGGATGAATAAAGTAAGATAGTTACTTTATCTTTGGAGGCCTAACAAGTATTTCACTCAGTGTGACTTCTTTGGTTTGTGTGTCTACTCATTATGGTTTAACAGACTTTCTTCCTCAGGGTGTATGTTGAACTCCAGTTGTGTCTTGTATTCATCAATCCAAAAAAAAAAAAAAAATGTCAAAGTGTGAATAAGAAAATATATACATACCTTAAATATTTTATTTACACGTATTATATAGGTGTAATTGATTCAGCAGTCTTTTGATGGAAGTTGAAAGCCTTCACATCAGGTGTGAGGATGAGCCATCATTTGTTTTTATTTCTATAAAGAGCGAGGCATTCAATCAACCACCACCAACCAAAACCCAGTATAGAAGACCTGATTTTGTTGATGGAAAATATATAAAGATATTAGAAAAAAAAACAGGAGTTAGGAACTTCATGATAATAAGGAAATAAAAAACAGGTTGCAAAATAATATGTTAGTTGTAGCCCTGTTCCAATAAAAGCAGACAGATAAGTGTTAGTGCATCTAGTGAAGGAACAAGGAGTAAGATGTGCAAGGCTCTTAGCACTGGTAAACTCAGCAAAGTAAAGACATAAAATGTGGGACATAATGGGGGAGGAGGGGAAATTTTGCTTTGTTTGTATTATAGTGATTTATTACAGAAACTTGATTGTTCAATAATATGAGATAGCTATGAAGGAAATCTATTGGAAAATATTATAATTAATACAAGAATATGGCATGATGCAAAATAAAAAATTGAAATTCATTGCATTTCTAAGCACCAGCAATAGCTGTTAGAAAATACCACTTCAAATAACAATAGAGTGTGAATTACCTAGGAATAAATCTAAGAAACCATAAGCAAGACTGGTATGGAGATGATAATACGTTGTATTGACTGACATTAAAGACTTCAATATCTGAAGAGATAAATCATGTTTTTATATAGAAAGTTCAAGATCTTCAGAGCAGTCTCCAAATTGACTTAATGACTCCAGGTAAGTTTAATAATACCGTGGTACTGACACATACAGACAAACAAATGGAACAGAACAGAGTACTCAGAAACAAAACTATGCCTCATGGAAACTTGATAGATCACGAGGTAACATAATTCAGCTAAAGGAAACATGTTTTGCCCAAAGTTATGTATCCTTCCTGGGAGCAGCCTGCATTCAATGAGCGAACACAAGAGGTTACAGAGGTCTATCCCCCCAACCCCAAAAAGGGACAGTCTTGACAGTATCACAGTTTCAGGGCTCCCTGTCGAGTGAATTGAGGCTTTCCTTGAGATTGTACCCCACTTTAACCCGTCTGTCCAAACCTGCTTCATTCCCCTCAGCTCCACAGACACTAATCCCAAGCATACTCCTCATAAATTTTTTGCTTCATTTCTATTTGTAGCCTCTATGGCAGTGTCTGCTTCCCTGGTAGAAATAAAAATTAATATGAAGACTTTATAGAAGAGTTTGGAATTATCCAGTAAAGCTGAAGATACATAACTTACAACTTACAGGGGCATTCCTGGGTGTATACTCCAGAGAAAACTCTTGCGCAAAAGTATACAAATAGAGTTTTTCATGGTGGGGAGAACTGGATTGGCAGTTAGAGCTCCTGCTCTAAGCTGATCAGTGAGTCTTCATAGGGGAGTCTTAGTCAATCTCAAATTTTTCATTTACTGTAAGTTAGAACAGGTAGTTTCTCCCGAGGCGGCGGGGTGGGATAGTAGCAGTGAAAGGGCAGATGCTAACAGAAACACTGCATGTTGGGGAATCCAGGAATTCTTGCACCTGGAAATAGTATTTTCGCCTTTCTAAATACATACCCTTGTCCTAATTGAAAAAAAAAAAAAAAAAATGCTTCTAATGAAAGGCATTGGTGAATAAGAACAGAGCTAACTTGAAAGAATCTCTAAACAGAATTAATTACTGTACTTCTATTTCGTTGCCCAGGTCGACACTGGTCTCTGATGGCTAGTGTTTTCTCAGACGCAGCTGTTGTCTCTGGCGGCATTGTTGTCTTTGCTAAAATGGGTGACCTTGTCCTCAAATGACTGCATGGAGAACTCCGCTGTCCTTCTGATTACAATAGCATCTATGTCTGAGCTGAGACAAACCATGCTTACATTCATAGATCTACTGATTGCAATGGGAGCTTCCATCCTGCCATTCTGTCGTGTACACTTTACCAATAACATTATTCTCTTCTCAAAGTTGAAAGTCTTACAAGTAACAGACAAGCGCCCATATCCTGAAAAGGTTCAATATTGCTTTTGTTGTGAAAGTCTATTACCTCTGGAAGACACTTGATTACAATACAATGCTAATGGATCTAAGGTTTCGAGTTCATCCCTTGGTGAGAGCTAGTTTCCTTTGGTTACTATGGCTTCAGATGGTATTTCTAAGGATCGCTCTGACTCCTTTCACAAAAATGGGGCCACACAACAATCCTCACCTGCCGTTTGATTCCACTGCAGATTCTGGAGCTAATTCTCTACAGAACCCGCGTTATTAGCACCATGCTGCTTAGCAACGTCATTGCTGTCTCTGGTTTTCTTATGTGCTTGCAACTTCCAAGCAGGATGACTTTTGCTTTTTGTGGTCAAGTCTCTTCAGTCCCAGTAAGTACTTAGTCTCCTCTGTGCCTCACCCATTCCCAGTTTTTGGAAAGTGAAGTTCTACCCATACCTGCTCCTTTCTCTTGTTCTGCTGCATCCCTGGCTCCCTCCAATCTCTAGGGGAAACGAAAGGTTGCCTCTCCCTGCATTCTGTTTCCTAAAAGGAGATCAGATGTTAATTGACCAAGGCACAGGCTGTATGATTTGTGCGTGTGTGTGTGTGTGTGTGTGTGTGTGTGTGTGTTGTAGTAGTAGTAGTAGTAGCAGCAGCAGCGGCAGCAGCAGCAGTAGGAAAAAAAGAAGTGAAATTTAACTGAAAATTTTTTAGGAGTGCCCTGGTGAAGAAGGGCAGCCCACGTAGATCCCAAGGATCCGGGTTCATGTCCCTTGCAGGGAGAACCACCAAGATGCACAACTAAATAAAAGTAAATAAAATAGTTATTTCTCCTCTCTCCTCCTGCCTGCCTGCCTAAAACCGTCATTCCTGCCCGCACCTTTTCTTTAACATGTGCGTGCATGTGTGTGTGTGTATAAAAAATTTTAAGTGGGTGTTCCCATACCCCAGCAAGATGTCTTGAATCCCTTCCCAGGCAGTGACTGACACCTCGACCAGCCTAGATCCACAGATAAATACCATTCTGCCGTGTATCTTCACATTTCTTTTTGCTATTTTTGAACTTGATGTAAATGGTATCATTTTCTTTTTGTGTCTGACTTCTTTGCTCGTTGTTATGTCTGTGAGATTCATGCATGTTGTTAGTCTGTGTTCTTTCCATTGGTTCAGTTTCCTTGGGTTTATCTTCTCTTGGCTCATTTCACTATTGGAGTGGTAACACCACCAAGGCTCATTTCTGGGCAGGCTTTCAGGGTAGAACTTAAGTCAGAGGAGAAGAGGTCTCTGTGTCTTCCAAACAATACACCCAGTCAGGCGTGTGCTGCTGGAGCAGCAGTTAGGTCAATTGCCTCCAAAGAAGCAGACTCCATACCCAAGTGTTCGAGGCCCAGGCCTGGGAGGAAGCAAGTAGTGTGAGCAACTAAATAAAAATAATACAGAATGCTGCTGTCCTCTCTCTTCCTGCCTGCCTGCTACTTGCCTTCAGACCTGCCTGCACCTTTCCTATAAAAAACAGAAAAGCAAAAAACCCCACCCAGCTGGAAGATGTAGGCTTTAGGACCAAAGCTTCATAGTGACTTTCCTGAAATGTTGCAGTAGGTACCTGTCTGATAAACAAGCTTTCCATCTTACCTTGACTAGTGCTATGTTGCTCTGTCTTCTGGCATCTTTCCTCATATTCCTTTAAATGTGACACTTGCCTGGACAGGCTTCTTCCCTGATCGTGTGATCGTCTGTGAATGTCCAATCGCAGTTACCGCAAATTCCTAATCACTTACTGCTCTCACTTGTGACCAAAGAGTAAAAGACTAGAGTTGATTTAGGACAAAGCTACTGTTAAGTCTTCAAAGAGAAAATCCTACTGATGGGGTTCTGTAACGTCCCTATTGTGGGCAAAAGGCAGCACGTTCATTTATCTTGTTGATGTCAGCTCTTGTGCTAGTCTTCCAGAAGATGCGTTTGCTTTCTGACAGTGTTCTTTTTCCTTGTGGAAGTGATTAATTGACATACTGGTGCAAGGCATTTATTTTATCCCTCCTCGCCTTTAAATGGATAATACTGTTTTGATAGTTTGGACCATGAATCCACGTTTTACTCTGTCTTCCTCCTGAATTTGCTTCCCCCTCAAAGGAAAAAAGAATGCAAGTCTTCTGATGTCTGCTATTGTCCCCTGAGTCTATTTTTAGTGCAAACTTCCCCGAGCTTCTGCTGCATGAACCCTTCACTGTCACCTAATTTATGTTCCCAGTAAATAACCTGCCCTTTCTTAAACTATCTTCTGCTAGAAATGTTTGTGATTCCTTACTTACTGGTGGAGAAAATGTATATGTGTGTCCCATGAAACTTTATTGTTGACCTTTGTGATTCAATTTTAAAGAATTCTTCACCTTTTATTCTCATTCTTTGTTCTGATACTATCTCAGGTGTTTTCAAAAGCGCATGGCTCATTACATCCATGTTTAATTTACTCTTTTCTCTTCCTCATTAGATAAGCCTTTCTTTAGGCAGAACCATCTCCTCCCCCTGGCCCCTGGGCCTAGCACTGTGCATGGTTCAGAGCAGCTTCTCAGTAAATGACAACCCTCGTGTCAGCGGAGAGGTGCCAACTTCCAGGGTGTTGGCCAGAGAAGTTGATGGGACTCGTTCACGCCTCATCCCTGCTTGGAAAATCTATTGCTATTCTGCCACTTACCACTTGATTCATACCCAAGCACAAAGGGAAAATAAATTCTGATGTAATCAGTGTGACCTCTTTGACTCAGACTCAAATATAGCAGATAGTCTAATAAAGATGTTTTTGTTTGTGTCATAAAGGCTTAGGACTTCAAGAAGGAATCAAACAAAACTTTGCTGAAAGCACAGACTTGTCCCTTCGTTTGTCACTATTCAGCGACATAATTGGAACACTGACTATGTGTTAGGTAGTGGGAACACAAAAGTTGGTAAAGACAGGATCCTCCGGAGAGGCAGAGGGACATGTTTACATGAGTGACAACTCAACATGGTGGGGTGAGTGCTTAAGTGAAAGGAATAAACCTGGTGCTGTGTAGGCACAGAGAGGTAAGGGACTAACTCTGCCCAGGTAACCTATTCAGCCCACATGGACGTGACTAACAGAAAAAATTGGCAGACGGGAAAATTCACTAAAGCAGGATTCTCTCTAACCAATACTCATAGTTTGGTGGACTGGGACTGAGATAGAATTTAGTGCTTGAGGTATTTATTAGAGAAGGGACAAAGAAGGATCAGGCAGAAGAGAAGTTACACTGTGGTGAAATCTTGACAGCTTCAGTTGATTCTTTTGGGGAGCTCCAGAGGCAAAATCAACTCTCAGAGATGTTCCACACTAAGCTAAATTAGCGAGGCCTTTATATTCTCACCTTAATCAGTCCCTGGACAGGGGTTATCCCCTTAAGGATGTGACCAAGGAAAGGTAAGTCTCTGCAGTTAGGCCATCCCCGCAAAAGCTGATACTTGAAGGCTGTCAGTTGTATCCTGAGTGATCCTGCAATACTTGGATTCACTGCTTCATGTGTGTCCAGTGGGCCTCTCTTCCTTGGAAAGAGGAGGTTTCATGAAACAAATCACACACTCCACTGCTGTCTCTGGCCTGTAACTAACTGATAACTCAGTTTTTCTCTCCCTCACCAACCATTCTAGAATATACCCTCTCTCTCAGGTAGAATCTCTGCTGGTCCTGGTGGTATTACCCAGATTCTCATTCCTAAACGGATTGAGCCCCTCATCTCTAAACCTTTCTTAGGCTAAGGATACTTTTCTTACCTGTGTTCACCACAGTTTGGCAAAGGGGACCAGGATGTGCTCAAGTAAGTCACCTGAGTTCCCACAGCATGCTCTGCCATGCCTCCTCCACTGTATAATAGTGGCCCTACCTCTGTGTTGATCATCAGGTTCAATCGTCTTTGCCTAAATAGTTACTCCTCTCTTGCTGTTGGTCCCTCAGAACACGTTTCTCAGAGTGGTCAGGCACAGCCTGCTTCTGTTTCAATGGTACTCTTATTGTGTTTTCTGCGGGGAGTATCCCCCTTTGGGAATCAGAATCTCTAACCCTGCAAAGTACAATGTAATAGGGATGGACAGCACAAATTTCCCAAGTGAGCTATTGAGAGTGATGGCAAGAAGGACCATTCCTGCTTTGACTCTGGTCCTAGGCCTCATTAAGATTGCCTATTTGGGAAACTGCATCCTAGGGGATGATGTCCCAAAGTTTGGGCTGAACTGGCACTTAAGCAAGTCTTCAGCAAGCTATTCCAATTCTTCAGCAGTGCAGTGCCTTTTTTTTTTTTTTTTTTTTTTTTAAGGAAAGGTACAGGCAAGAATGAAGGCAGGCAGGCAGGAAGAGAGAGGAGGAGGAAGCATATTTGTTTATTGGTTTCTTTTTTTATGTATTTAGGTTGTACCCCCTGCCCCAGGTTGCGAACCTGCGTCATTGGGTTGCAGGTGGACGATGCAGGCTAGAGGCTGTGAGCTTAACCACTAAGCCAGCAGGCCGCTCCGGGTACAGCATCTGATTGTGTGGTATGTGATAAACAGCCGGAGGAATTTCATGTTTGTGGACCAAGTCTCATACTTCCTTTGCTGGTCTGTGGATTCTGTGGTCACTTTGCGGGCTCCTACGATAGTGGAGCAAACGCTTCATAAACACTTAGGTAGTTGTGCTGGCCCAGGAAGGCAAAAAAGCTAACACAAAATCAGCATATTTGTCTACTACTGTCAAAAAATATTAAGTAGAAGAAGCCTGGTGAATTCATTTCTGACACCTACAATAAAAAATAGGTCGTTGCCAAATAAAGGGTTGTGATTAGAGAGAGGTCCAGTGAATTCAAAGTCTTACCAAGTGGCTCTTTGGTCTCTTTGGGAGATAGTATCGCAGTGGGACTCAGCCTTGTTTTTTGTTGCTGACGTGGTGCCTATGTGACAATGGAGTTAGTTAAGTCAGATTGGTTAAGTGGTACCTCATGTAACCGAGCTCATGGACACTTGTTCTTTCCGCTGACTCTGTTCATGGCCCATCATGCCAGCCCGGGATAGCCAATCGCTTGAGCCCGTGACATCCACCAGCCACATCATATTTTCTAAGTTTAGTACCACTTACACAGTAAAATGTCCCTAGTGGACATTCTTGTGTGACACAACAGTCTTCAAACTTCATACCCACTCTCATATTTCCATCTAAAAATATATACGCTACTTAAGGAGAAAAAGACATCTAAAGTCAATTATTTCTCTTTAGCCTTTGGGAGCTCATTCTTCAAACTTTCCCAATCTAATCTTTTACTAACTTTCTCCACAACGACTAGCATTAACTTAATAGCAGAATTGTCAAGATTCTTTTCAACTGTTTTTAGAAAAAGACACCATTAAACTTGTTCTCTGGAAAAGGTCAATAATTTATTGCTCCACTTGATCTGCAAATATTCTAAGGCCGCTGTCCCTGCTGTTGTTTATCTTTGAGGAATGTCAGACTATATAATAAGATTTGATTTTTATTATGTATAACTTGGCAAGGCAGAAAACCTTTCATATTTTAAGGGATTAATATCCATGCCAGGAAGATGAGTAAAAAACAAAGCCTTCGTAATCTGAGGGTATGATTTTTGATGTTAATTTTTTGACCATTCGAAAATATTGGTTTAATCTTTTATATTTTTGTAAACATCTCTAACATGATATAGCTAACACTGAAATAAAATAATGTCGTTAAAAGTTTTAGTGCTGAAAGCTAATCTCCCAAACTTATTTACACGTGAACAAAGGATGAGATTATTTCTGACACATATAATAAAAAAATATATTGTTGTTGAATAAAGGGTTGTTATTAGAAAGAAGCTATTCAACCAGTTAGGCCTGTGGTAGTTGTGTAAACAGGACCATGTTCCCTGTAAAGATTAGTGTCCTACAAATTCTGTTGTCTCATAGGTCAGCTGAAAGTACAATCCACTTTGGCTTATGAGTTTATAAGTGTACTTTTCCCCAGTCATCTTGTTCTGATATATAAAATGAAATATTTGGGCATTGGAAGAAGTTGTGATCATAAGCGTATCCCCATTTTAGCTACCCTCACCAATTAATTATATGATTATTAAGGCAAAATATTGATAGAGTCCAATGCTACTTGCCTTGTACAGAGAAAGAAAGACTCTTATGTACTTGGTTCAGTATTTGAAGGCTACTTTGAGATGGTGCAGATATATGTTTTTGCTTACTTGGAAGTGCTTAATTGCATTTTTTTTTTTTTCAGGATACTTGGCTTCCAACCATGAGTCACACTTCTCCCCATCTTGTTTGTACTTGACCTCTTTTCTCCTTTTCCCTTCTCTTTGGTTTCTGCATTGGATTTATACCCATAAAGTGGTGGAGAAAAATCCAAGGAATGAAAAGAAAAGGTTCAGTTGAGATGGGGAAGTGTCTTATACAAAGAAATGGTCTATTCCATTGCTTTCCCCCAATATGCATTAAGTAAACCACCTATATTATATTTTTTCACTATTTGCTGTTTTTAGAAGCAAAAACTCAGCACATGAATTTGAGTATCAAGAAGAATCACAAATGCAATTCATTGAAATTCACACTAATGAATGTAACTAGATACCAACCCTTTATTAAATAAAAGGGAAGAATTAAGTATTTATTCTCTCTTTACATAATCTGCTTAGCTCTACCTAACAGAACTTAGGAAAATTTCTTGTTAACAGAAGAATGTCAAGTAATAATTCTGGAAGACAAAATTAGAAAATAATGCTTTGAAACTTTTGAAATACTGATTCTGGCAAAGATCATCAATAGTTGATATCATTAGTTAAAAGGCTGGTGGGAAAATTAACATGGTGGGATCAGCCTGTCATCATAGAATCCTCTAAAAGTCTGAGTTTCACTAAGTGAAACAACCAGACAGTTTAGGCCTCCTTTTATGGTGTAATAGGAAGTTCACACTACCTCCTATGAAGTGCTCTTGGAGCAACAATTAAAAATAATTAAACTTAAATATAATCGAGTCTCTAGAGTTAACTTCCATTCATAGTAAATATGGGAGGTTGAGAAATAAGTTAAATTCTACTGCAAAAAAAGCAAACAGATAATTCAGAGAGTGAGACATTCTTCATGATAGATTACCTGGTTTCTGCAACTAGTCAACAGGAATGGGTAGAGAAAGAGGGCGAGGGATGTTGTAGAGTGTCTGAGGCTGACCCAGCCACCACGTGCCACATGCTGGAACCATGAAAAGATTTTTTTTTTTTTTGAACTTGACATTTTTTGTTACGGAATAGATTTTAGATATTACAGAGACATTATTGTTAAACTTTTGCTGTGATGATGATATTATGACTATCATTTAAAAATTCTTAGCTTTGAAGATTCAGAGGTCAAGTATACAGGAGTGAGAAGATTGATGTCTAAGATCTGCTTTTTGAAATGTTTGATAAAGGCAGAAAAAAAAGGAAGTGAAATATGTGATGCAAAATTTTTGTAATTATGTGATTATAATTATGTATAATTATAATCAGGGTGATTGATATATAACTACATTGTACTATTCCTGCTATACTTAAGTAGGTTTGGAATTTTTTACAAAAGAATATTCAGAAATAAAAGAAAGAGAATGTGATAAAAAAAAAAAACCCAAGTACATATACTGATATGACATAACATGAAAGTACCTAAGAATGAAACGTTAAACAACTTTAACATTTTTATAGATGCTCACAGATTTCAAACATTCTATTATGAAAGAAAAACATTCCTTGGGAAAATGATACAATGAAGTGTGTGTGTGTGTGTGTGTGTGTGTGTGTGTGTGTGTGCATTTCTAACGCCTTAAATATCAGGCAACAAGCAAACTTAATCTTTAGCAAAATGATAAAGCTTCTCAAGCCAATACAGTTTCTTAGACAGATAATGCAGTGCAATATATGAGATAAATATGCTAACCTTAATGCATTTTAAACACCACCCCCCCCACCTCCCCGGCAAAACCTTCTTTTAAAAATAAGTTAGAATAATTGCCAATGTAAACATTAACTATAGAGACATCCCATAGAACAGATGTCCTGTTAGTTCCCGGTAATAATTATATACATAAGGACTCAAATGTACCACCCAAGCAAGAACTGGTTTGGTGCCTTGCCCTACATTACAAAATTCCAAATCCCTGGGAATTAGAAAACCTGGGATTCATCCCTGGCCACTACGTAGTATATGACCTTGGGCATGTTCATTCATTACTCTTGGCCTTGTTCCCCCATCTAGTGAATGTGCATTACACTTCCCATCTACTTACCTTGTTCCCTCATCTAGTGAATGTGCATTACACTTCCCATCTACTTACCTTGTTCCCTCATCTAGTGAATGTGCATTACACTTTCCATCTACTTACCTTGAGGAAATGGTGAGGACTGATGAGAAAACATCAGTAAAATGCTTTGAGTTCTTCAGGAAAAAAAAATTTTTTTCAGTGCTACAATATATTGCATTTTTATTTTGACAACGAACCACACAAAGTTTTGGAATTACAGAGAGCCATGTTTTCTAATTATCAATAAACACTATGTAGATCACATTCCTATGCAAAGAATGTTGTCCAAATAACTTTTAATTGCTCTCGGATTCAATTCCCCTTTGAAGATCAGAGTTTCACTCGAAATAATGTTTAAAGTACAATTAAACAGAAAAGATTTGTAATATTTCAACTATCCACTAGTGGTCTAGAATGAAAGTTTTCAAAATCCTGAATTCTAGTTGTGTGTGAATGTTCCAAGTTTTGATTCTAATTGCAATATCCACCTGGGAGCAGAATTAGTTAAAATTAGTGATTAATTTTAGCTCTTAAACAAAATTACTTTATAATCTCCCATTGGGTAAGAAGTAGAAAATTAAAATGTGCAGGGAATGTTCATTCTTCACCCAGAATCACTACTGGTGGGAATATTTCTAAGTTCTCCTTCAAATAAGGAAATTACAGAACATCTGATAAATGCATGTTCAAGGTCAACAATTCTGAGTATTTAAATGCTGAAGAGCACAAACACATGGTTTTAGTTTAAGAAGATGTTAAAAATACTTTTTTCACTTTTAACTCTTTTCTCTTTATTCTAGAAATTCAAGGATATTTAGGTAAAGTCAATCATTTGCTTAGAACGTCCCAGTGGCTTCCCAGTGCACTAATTATTAATCCCAAACTGCCTGGCTGAAAGGCCTGACTCAGTTAGCACCTGCAGCCTCCTTAGTTCTCTGCAGCTAAGCCCCCCTTGTTCATATTGCTTTTTCTTCTGTTCCCTGAACTTGCAAATTTATTCTTTGCACTTGCTATTCCTTAAAAAAAGATTATTTGTCCCTCATTTCTTTATATGCCTGCCTTTTCACCATTCAGGTCTCAAGGCAAATGTCACCTCCTCAAAGAGGCTGTCCCTGACCCCCTATTGTAATCATTTCCCTCCCCACCCCCATCTACTATCACATCACCCTGTTTTGACATCATAGCATTTATCACTTGCTGATTTTATCTTGTTGATTTATTTGTTTGCTAACAAGCATACTCTTTTATACAGCAGGGGCATTGTCTCTTGTTCACCTCTGTTTCTGGCACATTCCTATACAAATATTCCAATTATTCAAGGAGCTCATCCTAAAACTCTGCCTCTGCATTGTTTTCTAGCACTTATCTTCATCTCCTCCTGTCTATAGGTTTTTCTGAAATATGTTAAAACTGCCTAATCCCTAGAAGAATACTTCAGCAGAGAAAAGAATAGGAAAATCACTTTGCCTAGTTTTAGAACCCATTATAAGAATAAAGGTGCTTTTATCCAAATCAGAGATTAGTCACAGCCCTGAACAGTGTAAGGAAATAGCTGATTCTAGAGTCAGTTTAATCTAGACCAGGCCCTCCATCAAAAGTCAGAGTTCTGATTTTCCTCAATCTAGCCTAAATCTGAAGGTTTACTTGTTAATCCAAGCAGTTGAGTTTCCCTTGTAAATGTTCTGGCAGCCAGGAACTAATTACTTCTATAACTTCATTCACTAATTCAGCAAATATTAATTGAGAGCTTACCTTACTGGCTCCAGAACTTTACTAGCTTCTTTAAAAGAACTTTACAAGAGACATAAAAGTCAACAAGATATTGTATTTGTCCTCGGGAAGCCAACACTCTAATAGGAGAACACAGAAATAAAATTAAAATGCAGTGGTAAGGGGCATTATGGGCATTCACAGGGGAAACAGTGTAGGGTGATGCTGGAATCCTTCCCAGGGAACAGGGCACTTACACTGAGATCTGAGACTAAGTGTAGTTGATAACCGGTATCAAGTGATGCAGAGAAGTCAGTGTTCCAAGTGGTGATTGTATCACATACAAAGACCATAAAATAATAGAGCATACAAAAAGAAATGAGTTGTGGCTACAGTTAAATTTAGGGGGAGGAGAGGTAAGAGGTGGTGATGCTGTAGAAATAAGTTGTCATCAGACTCTGAAAATTTTATAAAGTCCTGAAAAATGTGGACTTAATTCTGAGGACAATGGATATATTATTTGCAGCCATAGTGACATGATTAGGTTTGTGTTTAGAGTGATCACCATAGCTACAATGTGTAGATTTGAACTTCCAGGACTGAGAACAAAGGCAAAGAAAGTGATTTTGAAGCTTTATGCAGTAATTGAGGTGAGAAATGTTAGTGGTCTGGACTGTTAGTGGCAGTGTTGATGGAGGGAAATAATTTGTGATCTATTTGTCGAATAGAATCCATAAGACTTGGCATTTAAATACTGAGAATGATGGACAAAAATGGGTCAAAGATGAGAGGTTGCTGGAAAACTAGGTGGGAAATTAAAGATGAGGGAAGGCTATGGAAAGAAGATAGGGTTTGAATACACAGCACAGTAAGTGCTTCTAGAACATCCAGACTGAGATATCTAGCTGACAATTGGTCATCTGGGTCTTGGAAAAGTGATCTGGGCAAGTAATATAGAACTTTCAAGAAAGCCAATGGCATATAGATGTTAACTAAAGCCACAGGAGTGGGTAAGATCTACTGTTCTTCATGGGCATGTTGGAAGAAACAATCAGTTCATTAAAAAAATAAAAAAGAAAGAAATTGATTTCTTCAACAAGAATGACAAAAACAGAATAGAAACATGTTCTCAAAAAGAAAAAAATACTGAAACAGTATATATTATTGCTATGAGAATTTTAGAGGCTTTTTATGTTCAAGGGTAAGTAACCAAATGTGGCTCAGACATTCAAATGACCAAGCAGTGAACAAGTAAAATTATTTTTCTGTTTGGGGGGCTCTGCATGTTGAGGGAGTTTATGCTCCTTCTCTTTCTTCTATCAAATGTGCTTTTTAAAAATTGCTTTGACAAATACCAGATGGTCTCACTTATTTGTACAATATAAAGAAACAAAGCAAAGGAACAGACGAAACAAAAACTAAGCCTTGGTCATTGATAATAGAACTGAGATTACCAGAGGGTTTGGGGGTGGGGGCCAGGAACAAGGGGTGGTAAGGTCCAATGGACGAGGTGAGGAACCTCTGGTAATTTGGCAAGGGGTGTGGAGTCATATATTTCATGAGTGGTGAACCTGCCCATATGAGCTAGTACCCTGTAAATCAAAGTTACCTCAATAAATATTAAATTCTTTAAAAGGTACTTTGTTGATTCTACTGATAGTTCTTCCCAAGATAATATCTCTGTCCTGTCCCATGGAGGGATTCGGTAACCTTGGGAATCAGTGTCCCAGCTCTCAGAAAAACTGTCAAAAACTGAAGTTAACTTTATTAGAAGTGTCATTTTCCAAGATGCTTGTTCAAATTTTTCTAAAGGAAAGGGACTCAAAAATACCATAGACTATTTCTTTGGCCAAGAATTGCTACCAGCAAAAGAAATAGAAGAGGATAACTGTTCTTCAACTGTTTTGTTCTTTCTCAAGCATCATGAGCATGTACAGGAAAGAAGATCATTTAAGGAGCACTACCAAGCACTTTCTCTACCACTAACTCATTTAATCAAATAGTCAAAAAAAAAAAAAAATCTAGTACCTACCATCTGCAGGCTCTCAAACACTGATTTCTATAATGTCCTATTTGTTTTGGAATGTACAATTATGGCTCTAATTCATTTTCTGAATGTCCTGAAACATGCAAGTACAGATGAAAGCAAAAGTTGGCAGTCACACAAGGAATAATGAGCTGAGGACAATGTAAAAGCTTTCTATGGAATTATAACCAAAGACAAAAATGGCATTCCTGTGCAAGGAATAGAAGAAGAACCATCAATATTAGCCTCAATGGCTAGCGTATTATAGCTTGAAGTTTAGATAAGAATGCATTGATTCATTTCATAAACTGAAAACTCAGAGACCTCAAGCACCTAGAAGAAAAGGAAAGATGTAAATACAGCTTACCTACTTCTGAAATTTTTTAAATTTGTGTTGGTTATACTAAAAATATAGGCCCCCTGCTTATGCAATTTTTTTAAAATATATAAGAAAACAAATCTTAATCATAATATCACATCCCACTGACCTTAATATTTTGCTGTCTTTCCATCCTTTTCTACAAATGTATGTACTTGTATGCATATATTAACAAAACAGATTTTTTTCATATGATAATGAATCTAAAATTGTGGTGTCTTTAAAAAACTGTTGGTTACATTTAATTTCATATTTTTTCCTGACAAGGAAAATTATCTTTGGCATCTTAAAATTGAGGAACTACAGTGGGTAGCTTCATACAAACTGAATTTCATGTATTTTCTTCAGAGGTAAAAAGCAATGTCCTCAGGATAAAATGCTATAAACTGTAAAGAATTTATTTAGAGGTATTTTGTACAGAGTTAGAAATCATAAGCCAAAGTGTGTCACAAGCAAAGGTGACTTTCGCTTTTCTCATTTTTGAATGAAGTCCTAATCAAATAAAATTAGATACCCAGATAGTCTTATACTACAAAATTTTCTGACGCCTAAGCCAGCTTTATTCATCTGTATCCTGGATACAAATATACCCTAAACTCAAAGGAAACATTCTAATGCCTTCCTTCCAGGAATTCAGTTAAGACAATATT
This sequence comes from Solenodon paradoxus, assembly GCA_004363575.1. Taxonomy (NCBI): domain Eukaryota; kingdom Metazoa; phylum Chordata; class Mammalia; order Eulipotyphla; family Solenodontidae; genus Solenodon; species Solenodon paradoxus. The sequence goes on from RJWH01001185.1 coordinate 118,102, forward strand.
CATGAACAAAACTATATTAACACAATTTAATAAATTAAACTGATAAGATTCCTATTTTCCATGGTTTCTGTCAGGTAAATCCCCATTACCAAATATGTCAATCTTATTTTCTGAAACATAAGAAAGAATAATTCTTTCTCCTGTATGTTCTCCTAATGGACTTAAACATGTATCCATCCCAGGACCTGCACTAAGTATGGAATTATAACTGTGAGGACATGCATACAGTTCGTGAGTTAAAGGAGCTGCTAGCTTTATGTGGGAAGTAGAGTCCAGTGTGGTGCAGTGTAATAACAGACAGTACAAGGAAGTTCAAGGCTCTGGAAGCACACAGGAAGATTTCTCAAGCCAGATTTGCTGGGAGAGGGGAAAGAGGTTTTCAGGGGATGTGATACCTAAGTGAACTGACTAAACAATAGATGTTAATCAGTCAAAGATAGACTGTTCCAGGAGAAACAGAGGACATATGATGAATTCCAGGAATGTAAAGAGCAGAGCACGGCAGGGAGGCCACACCCTGAAAGACCGTGTAAGTCATGTAAAGGAGTCTGAACTTCTTTCTGGAATCACTGGTAAAATGCCAAGCGTTTTGAGCAAGAGTGACATGATTAAATTGCTGAACACGTGGAGCAAAAATTAGAGACAGGGCAAAGGGTCGTGAAGCCATTGAAGAGACTGTGAAGATAACCAGGAGAGAGCAGAGAAAATTGAACACGCTTGAGGGTTGGTCACTGAAATTACTTCTAACCACTTCCATTCCATTTCCGGTATGTTTCTTTCAAGGCGCCACAATGGCCAATTGCAAGGAAATGGAGATAAGTCTGATTCAAGAGTTTGTTCCCAAATAACAAGTCATATCAAATAGCTCTTTTAGTCAGCCTTGTTTCTTATTAAAAGAAACATGTTAAAACAAGATCCAAATTATGTGGAAAGGGAGAAAGATGAAAACCAACAGCCAGATAAGTGGGAAAATGTATATAGAGTCTTTCAAACTTTTGATATTTATTGAAACAGAAATAAAAGATTGCCATTTTGTTAATAATAGCTTAGATAAGGCTGTCTAAGCTAATATATTCATACCAAGCCCCAAACCCTGCCCTTCAGAGCGCCCTCCTAGAGGCAATTACTACTGATTTATTTATTTTCTTCCCAAAATATATCATGAATACCAAACATGTTAAAGCATGGTTTCTTGATACTTTATTTTGATTTTTTTAGAAAGGTCAGTTTCATAAATATTGTCATAAACTTGTTGGCTAATTATCCAATATAGTGATATTTTAATAATATATCAGTGTATTTTGGTAAATGGTATAATAATCTTTTCAAAATACGCAGATCTCATTTTATATTTATGTAAATATTTAAGAACTTTTTGAAGCCTATGACCTAAAGTGTTTCATAAATACCATAAAAGTTAGAATAAGACTAGCTCATCAGTTATTTTGCCACTGTCCCAAAATCCCTATTCTTTCTCTCTTTTGTGTACTCTTGTTCCTGTATAGTCAGAGAACCCTTAAAGTATCCATCATTCTCTTCTCCACCCCAGCTGTATTGTGTCAAGCAATCTCTCACTGTTTCTCTGAAAATCATCTCCTTTCTATTCTTCAAAATATTTTAAAATAAACTTTTCTAGGAAATCAATCCTAGATGCACCCTGGTCATGTAAGTAATGGTTTGGTCAGCTGTGCAGACTTAGTCCATATGCATCCCAAGGACCTGGGTTCATGTCCCAGGATCTGAAGGAACAGCCAGGATGAACAACTAAATGAATAAATGAATAAATAAATAAATAAACAAAATGCTGCTTCTCCTCCTCTCTCTTCCTGCCTGCCTCTGCTTGCCTTCATTTCTTCCTGTACCTTTTATTTTAAAAGAAAGAAATCAACCCTAAAACATGCTAATATTTGTAGTGTAGTGTAATGTAGTGTAGTGTAATATAGTGTAATTCAAGGATGTTGAGAATTTCCTAACCCTGTTGTAGTTTTGCCTATTTTCTCCCTCAAGTCTGCAGTCAACTCTCTGAATTTTTCAGTTTCAAAAGACAGTACATTATTTTCCATGTATAAATATGACTAATGTGTATTCCTCTTTATAGATAAGTTCTTCCTCCCATCAGACCCAAGATACCCTTTCAAAGCAGGCTTCTATCCACTTGGATTCTCAACTTAAAAACTGAGGTAGACTATTCCTTTTTCTTCATAATAGCTGTTCACATGCAGACCACAATCATTCCTACCACACGTCATTGCCTTTTCTTGTTCAGGTTAAACTTCTCCAGTTTTCTTCAGCTTTTCTTTGTACAGTATATTCTTCGTCAACCTTTTGGCTGTTTTGAGGAACAGTCAGAGGGCAAAAGTTGGGCCTGAAGCAAAAGATTATTAATTTAATTTGGAGTGTCTTAATCTGTTTGGTTCACTGGTTCAGAAAGTACAAGATGAAACTTATGTATTTATAATGACAATGAAACACATATATGCGGGGACAAGTTGCTGAATTTTTTGTACAATCCTATCCAGTGTGTTCCCTTGTGGCTCAGGCATCTGAGATATTGGTGTGCAAACCATATACATCTCAAAGACTTGGGTTTAAGACTTGGCCTGAGAGAACAACCAGGATGAACACTTAATAAAATAAAAGTGTTTCTTATTCCTCTCTCTTCTGCCTGCCTGCCTACTCATCTTCATTCCTGCCTGCACCTTTCCTTTAAAAAAAATTCTATCCAAGACAGGGATATCCAAGATGAGGGAGGAAAAAAGTGAATGGTACTGAGATAGTTTGAATGGGACTTCCTGTTTTCACTGGAATATTCTGCACTGATAATGAGCTTTCAGATGGCATCAGCCTTTTACAGTAGTGCATCGCACTGTGGGCTCAACCATCAGGTCTCTTTTTATGTGAATGGTGGTCAGTAGCATACAGAAGTCTGCATTTTGTACAATTAATTTTTCCCTCTGAAATTCAGTCATTTTAATTCATAGCTATTAGAGTATTTCTTTAATGAATTTTCTAAGTATGTTAGAGGTTTAACGCTTTGGAGTTAGACAGCCTGGGCTTTGAACCCAGATCATCCATTTTCTGGCTATCTGATGTTGGGAAAATTGCTTTACCTTGTTAATACTTTTTTTTTTTTTAAATGGGAAGGCAGGCAGTCCGGAAAGAAGGAAGTGAAAGGAGGAAGAAGCATTTTATTCATTTAATGGCAACCTGCTTGTCCCTCTCCCCACCCCTCCCAGGTCATGAACCACAGACCCCTAAGCTTTACATGACCTACTCCTCAGCCACAGACTTAATGCCTGAGCCACACAGGCACTGTGTTAAATACATAGCAAGTGCCTTTTGGGGGATCTTTATTAAGTTTAAATAAATTATCTAATACAATTTTTTCACACACTAACTTCAAAGATGAATCTCTTTAACTTTTGCTGTAAGTGGATAAGTAAATAGAAATCTGTTAATGAACATGCGAAGAGCATGATAATCAAATTTTATGTAAATACAACTGAGTAAACTTTTCCCCTTTACAGGCACATTTATACAATTTTTGGTTCAATGCCTTCATATTGCGTAGTATAGAATCTAGTCAACATGGTTAATAGAAGAACAAGAAAAAAGAGTCAATGAAGGTATTCCAAAGTACGTACCTTTTTCAATCTGGTGCTTTTTTAAAGAGAAAGATTATTTTGAATAATCCTAAATTGAAAACAGTCCAGCAATACAAGAAATTAGTTATTTTATGTTAACTCATTGGAATAAATGCATGACAATGAAGAACAAACTGAAATGACATATAATCTGGATAAATCTCACAAAATAGTGCTGAGTGAGAGAAGTTATGTATAGCTATACTATTCCATTTACATAAAGTGCAAAAACAGGTGAAAGTTATATAGGCTGTTAGATGGTTATCCTTGGGGATGGGAGGCACTGAGAGGGGACATGAGGAAGTTAGTTTGTATTTTGTAGAACTGGTCTTCTAATTCATGTACCATCCTCTTTCAAACCATAAGACTTTCTGACATAATAAGATTTTGTCCATGAAATAAAACATATAAAGGAGGCTTAAACACATTTTGCCTAAATAGTAGGCAAATACCATCAAATTTATAATTTAGAACTTAAAATCCTTAGTCATCACCTCTATATTTTTTCAGACCCAATATGCTTATTGAGATTTGTTGCGTGACCCAAGTGTCTGGCAGCCTTTCTGCTAGACCAGCTGTTAATGAATGAAAAACAAGCAAGCTCTCAGTTGCACGAAGTATATCAAGTCATTATGTTCTATAAAAGGAATACTTGATTTGATCTTCAGTGGCTGGGGTCTGGTGGCTGTGAGGTGATTATAACTATGTCCGGTAATTACATCAACTTCAATCACTCATAGTCTACCAATTGAGAAACTCGGTTCTAATAAGATGCTACAAATCCTATATTTAATTTCCGTAAATTACTTGTCATTGCCTACACTGAAGATTATCTGCAGTAAATTTTCTTTGGCTACCTTCTCGTACTCTCTTACATCATTTCCCATACCACCCAACTGGTGTGTGCCAACAGAAAAGAAAAACTAATTTAGAGATTGGTGTAAATCCATGGTTTTCAATTGGGATTGATTTTGCTTCCCCAGGGGACATTTTGGGAAGTCACATCTGGCATCTTGTGATAGTAGCAGGATGCTGGTAACATTCTACAGTGTTCAGGGTACCCACAACAAAGAATTATGAGGTCCGAAATATCAACAGTCTTGAAGTTGATAAATCTTGGCTTAAGTAAGGATAAAATGGGAAAGTAATCTCCCATTAACAAACAGATTTCAAATTGAAATAAGAGTGATTTCAGGGTAACCCTCTATTCATTATTTCATAGTTTCTCTTTGTGGACAGGGATAATGGGCATTGGGTATGTACTTCTTATTCCTTATGCATGACTTTTAGCAGTAGACACTTCTTTTCAAAGGGGAATATCTAATAAGAGCAGTAGAAATTTATGTGAAGAACTTTTCAGAGTCTTACCTAAGAATATGGAAGATATTCTCAGTGTCAAATCTTTTGGATTCCAAATGGTGAAGCCTCTGGACTTTTTGATTCATACATATTTACCCAACTTGTATATGTTCTTTCTATACTTCAAAGGCATATCTCATTATCCTCTTTTGACCCTGATTAACTGAGTTATTGCATGCTCAGAATTCAGTTCTGCATGACTGGACAAATACTTGGCAAGAACTTCACTTTCATATCCTCATATCAAAAGTATTGTTAATATTAATAATTTTAAATCACATTTCGCATTTCTTTCAGGAGTGAACTTGTAATGCAAATTTACAAATTTAAATTTGTCTTGACAGCTCCAGAAGCATCATTCCTTCTTTTAAATAAATAAATGAAATTTTATTTGGGAAAATTAAGTAATACAATGCAACATTACAAGCAGTCTCCCAGTAAAGACACTTCACTTTGTGATTGCTTGACTATACTTTAAACCTTTAGTCACTTACTGCATCAGGTCTTGAATCTTCAGTCTCTGAAGGGTCAGTTAAAAGAGCCCAAAGGAATGAAATCCTATTAAACAGTTCATTTAGGAGTTGGTTCCAGAATCTCTGCAGGAGTTCCAAGCCATGCCAGAGGTTCTAGTGAGTCCAAATTCTACCAGCTCTTAATCAAAACTCACTCTTGAGAGCTTTGGAGTATAAACAAGTAGTAAAGAGTGGGTCCTTTTCTTTTATTTTTTCTTTTTTTCTTTTTTTAAAGGAATAAGGGTGAGTAGGGAGACAGGCGGGAAGAGAGAGGAGGAAGAAACGTTTTATTTATTTTAGCTGGCATCTTGGTTGCTCTCCCTGGCCCTGGGATGTGAACCTGGTTCCTTGGATGTATGTGGACACTTGATTTGGCCAGACTTATCCACTAAGGGCACTCCAGGAGTGGATCTTAGGACCAGAGTGCTGCCATGGGATTATACTTTTAACAAAGTACTTTAGGCTTCCAAACAGGAAAAAGAATATTTGAGGTGACTTTGTTTCTTATATATTCAGGCCTAAACCAAACTTGGTCTTTTTCCCAGACCCAAGAAACTATGAGGTTACTAGGTTGAGAAAGATGCTTAGGTGATTTATCTTCTCCAGTATTTCCAGAAAGCTGCTGACCTCATCTAAGAAAAATGCGCTCAAAATGCATCCTAAATTGCATGTTCGTGTTCACTGTCGCTAGCAGAAATGGAGTAAATGAACCATGATTATCATTATTTGACATGACTCTAAAATTAATAAGAATAATCATCACAGGTATGATTTCCATGAAGCTCAAATAACCTATTTTTAAACAGAGCAGAAACACAAAGGTTTAAAAGTAAACACAGCAGATTTCTTAAGTAAATACATAGCTCGAAGGTTATGAAAGACTTTTTTTATAACCACAGGATGCTGTATAACGAGTCCCTATATGGCAATATAGAGCTGGTATAGTCAAACTGTTATAAGATGGTTGTTCATAACAGTGATTTGGTGTCAAACAGAACTTGGGCCAAACCGTGGTTTTGTCACCTACTAACTTAGTGGTCTTTGTCAAGTGACAAAGCTCAGCTTCCTCATACTCAAAATGGAGATGATAATGATACTTACCTCATTGACTTTGGGACTATTACATGACATATTGTGTGTAAAATGCTTATTTCAACCCTCAATAAATATTTGTTTATGTTACTCATTACACCAAAAAAGTAATAATGCTTTGGACACCAGTCTAAAGAACAGAGCTAAAGGATGGCACAATCATGGTAGTTAGTGAGTTTCATTTAATACTACAGGTAATCTGCAGTAATTTTTTCATACCTTTTTTATTGTAGTATAATATACATAAAAAAACCTACCTCTTCAACCATTTTTAAGTGTACCATTCACTAGCATTAAGTATGTTTACAGTGCCAGGCATCTATCCCCACTATCTATGTCTAGAACTTTTTCATCATCCCAAATAAAAATTCTGTATACATAACAAATGATTCTCCACTTATGTAGTCATTTTAAATGATTGTTCTATTATATTTTATATAAGAGAGGCATGTCACCCTTTAACATTATGCAGATATATTATTGCTATTGAAAGTTAGAAAATATAGAAAAAAATAAAATTAAATCACTTGAAATTTCACCTTCGTTCTTCACCCATGACATGCATTAATATTTTGGTATTATAGGGAGATACTTCTATTTTTATGTTGCTTAGAAAATTCAAACACATATGTGTAACATGGGATCCTATTATGAATTCTATTTTATTTTGACTTTTTTCTTTTTTTAAGGAAACATAGACAGGAATGAAGGTGAGTAGGCAATCAGGCAGGAAAAGAGAGAAGAAGGAAGACTTTTTACTTATTTTTATTTAGTTACTCATCTTGGTTGTTTCCCCCACAGATCAGGAATGTGAACCCATGTCCTTGGGATATATGTGAACTGCACTCAGTCAGAGATGGTAGGCCTAACTGCTACTTCCCAGAGCACACCAAATTCTATTTTCTCACTGTTACAAAAGTTATTTCTCTAGGAAATACATTTTAGTAGAGGTGGCTAATAACTATGAAGAAGAGGCAAAGAGCTACTTCTCCATTTTAAATAGACTCTGATGGGGAAGAAGTGGGGGTAAAAGGTCAAAATAAATTTTTATGAAGACCATTTATTCCAAAGGCTCGTTCTTGTTCTATCTGTATGCTGTCATGATCCTAAGAAATCCTGTAGCAACTCAGCCTAAAGCCTAATTGTCACCCTTCACAGTCTCTCAAAGTAACATAAATTAGTGAAATTATTTTTAAAGCATAATACTCAAACTAATAAAACAAGTCTTTGTTAAAAAGGAGGAAACAGGGTGGTGGGAAAGGAATGAAACATATTCTCTGAATATCTATTGGCATAGTTTGAATGTCTCACATTCAAAAGTTAAAATAAAAACATTTTAGGGCATGGATTGGTGGCTCAGGTGGCTGAGATGCTGGTGTTCAGACCATTTAAAACACAAGCTGGGGTTTCAACCAGGGCCCAGGATGAAAAAACAAAATGAAAATTAAATAAATGCTTCTTCCTCTTCTCTCTTCCTGCTTGCTTTCCTTCCTCTTTTATTCCTGCCTGCCTTGCTTCCTCTGTTTAAAAATTTTTTTAAAGCAATCTATAAAAATGTAAAACAACAGGGCATGCCCTGGTGGAGTAGTGGTTTGGTCAACTGCTTCTGGCTGAAGTACAAACCACATACATCCTAAGGAACCAGGTTCGCATCCCGGGTCAAGGAGAACAACCAAGATGTACAACTCAATAAAAATTTAAAAAATTCTTCTTCCTCCTCACTCCTCTTGCCTGCCTGCCTATTCCCTTTCATTCCTACCTGCACCTTTGCTGTAAAAATAAATTAAAAGCATATTAAAACAAATTAACTTAATATCTACCTAAAAGCACAAAAAGATAAAATTTAAAAGATACAAAGAAAGTACTGTAATTAGTTGTTGATATATCTTAATAGAACATATTCTAAAAATAAACAGGTACAAAAGACGCAAACTGTATTCTGTATTTGTTGGAGACAATATTTCTATTATGATTTTGAAACTTTAAAATATACTATAGATAAGTGCTTAAAGGAATTATGGTGACATAGGAACAAAATTTTCAGTGTGAAAAAAAACAAATAGAAAATGAGAGAATAAAAAATTCTATACGGTTGCATTGTTACAATGTTAATTTTGAATGGACAATGTCCTTACCATTACATTTTTATCTTTTTCAAGTATGTCCTAGTACTGTCTACTGAAAAGGTCTGGATGGAAAGACAACATGGTAACAGTGATGAAACACTTGATTCAGGCAGTAATCATCATTGAAACTATTAGTAAAAAGGGGAATGGAACTTGACCATGACAATAAGGCTGTCAGGACTGTGACTGATCAATCTTAGCATCTCTAAAAGTGAAACAATCAAATAGCTTGTGTTTCTTGATATGATAAATTCTGAAGCAAGAATCCCCATGGGGGTGGGGGAGTTGATCCTGAATTTAATCTATTCATTTCATCCAGTTTTCACTTAAGGAAATGTAGGGGATAAAAAAACAAGTTAAATGACATCTCATGAAAGCAAACTTTCCCCAGACAACATACTAGATTTTGCAGCTGTACAGTTTCTTTTCATCTCAACAGTCACCCCTTCTCTTGCCTGTTCTCTCCTGCCATTAACCACGCAGTTACAGGAACTGAGCAGAGTAGTGCACACTGCCCTTCATGCTTTCACCTGGGGGAGGGGGGGCGGTCACAGTGTCATTTGCTCTGTATTCTGTTGGTTGAAGCAGAATTTTTTTAAACAGACCATTTTAAAGGGGAGAGTTCATAAATTGCACTTGGGGTTAAGAGGAATGTCAAAGAATTTGCAGACATATTTTAAAACTGCCACATCATTCCACACATCTGGTGAACAGTCTCCTACTCAAAAGACCATGAAAGAATGACAGTCTATTTATCATGTGTACACATGTACACATGGCCTGATTCCAAGCCATGGAATACTGATTTCTCCTGAAATTGCAAGTATTTTATAGATGTATCTAAAACTTCATAAACTGACAGTCCTTAAATTACCTATAAGTCACATTTAAAATGCTCAGCCCACTAGTGGATTCGTAATTGTCTACTCATATATGTGATTTGGGATACTTTTTTGAATTACTCCAAACTTCTTACTAATGAAGCGCAACTTTAATAAATACTAGTATGATCTTGTGAGTTCTCTGAAAGTTCTGGCACAATTCATTTGAAGGAGGACTGGAACCTCTATAGAAATTAAAATTCATTCTAAAAATGCTACAATTAGGAAATGATTGGAAATCACAGGGAGTGAGTAGCTGCATGGACTGGAGGGCCTATTTTGTTCTCCATTTTGTTTTTGCTCTGTATCTTCTTCTCCAGATTGCATTTAAAAAGACATTCCTAAGCAACAGAAAAACACGTATATTTCCCCCGTGTGAATGTATGAATGCCTCATGCCAAACTTTTTATAGAATGCTAATGATGCTTATATTTCAATGTTTTAAAATATTTCTGAAGATTAAGAAAAACATACACCAGATTTTTGAATCTATAAGAAACCTCAGATTTTCTTTTTAAATCTTAAAAATCAAAGATGGCACCAACATTCATTTACAATGTAAATTAATGTGTAATTTCCCAAAATGAGAGAAATATTAATCATATGTTACTGTATCCATTCAAGAAAGAAAATCTTCTCTTGCATCCTTTAGAGGAAATTTAATACTTTAATATTTAATATTTTCTTTTCACTTAAGAGCTTCATAAAAATTACAACTCACACAAACTATAGGCTAATTATAAATGATGAATATTCATTTATTAAACATTAATCTATGTTACTGTATAACTTACCAATAAACATGGCACAGTATTTTTACTGTCAATAATGAAATTACATTGTAGCATTCACTCTTCATTAATAAAGATTGCCTATACGTCCAACATTTATATAAGTGTAATATAAGTATATTCAGTGCCTTTGCTTTTCCTGTCTAGCAGCTCTCATTTACCTGGGGACATTAGCTTCACAAACCTTGGCCTGATAAATTTAAGAACTCCATCCATCTTCCCAATCAGTCAGTTATGATAGATCATATATCTGAGGGCATGTATTTCAGAGGTTAAAGCCTATTGACTGAATTCTATGGTAATTTTTGTATCAGAGTCAAAAAAAAAAAAAAAAAAGCAACAGGTGAATCTAAAATGATTTAAAAGTTTTTTTACGTTATGTCCTCTGCAAACTTGCTTATTTACCTTCTAAATTATGTCCAATAAGAAAAATGCTTTTTATATAGATGATATTTTATGAAAATCAAGAATAGGCCTGAAAAAAAAGTAGTACATATATTTTCTTTATTACATTCTTTGTGAAATATGTTCTGGCAAAATAGAAGGCATTATAGAAATCATTTGACTAGGGAAGAAATTCTACTCTGCACAAAACTCTCATTGATGTCAGTGGGAGTTCTGTGAATGGAACAAATGTTGAACTTGACCTTGGAGTGTTTAAACTGCAATCCTCCCTGCTCTTGGCAAAGCCTGGCTTCCCACTGAAAGACGTTGTAGTCTGTGTAGGGATTACACAGCGGGTTAATCGTCTAGTTTTTTGCTTCTTTTGGAAGAACAGATGAAACATTTAATACTTTCTTTTAGGGCTATTACATATTTTTATGTAAGACTTTAAATGAGTTGGGGCGAGAAAGTAAAAGGTAGAGTCTGTGAATGGCAATTTATGTTGGTAATGATTTTTAAACTCCTTCCACTACTAGTTGTTCAGAAGCATCAAAAAGTCATACAAAGATCAGGGAAAAGAGAACACCAAGATATTAGACACCACTGAGTGTATCAGTATTGAAACCATGCTTACTGTATTTCTGTTATACTGGTTTAGACATTTGCAAAGAATGAGCATCAGCAAGGTTCCAATGCAAATGGCTTTTCGTAAAATGAGATGGAATCATTAAAAAATGAGGTTAAGAGACACACAGCATCCTTACTTCAAGGTAAGCCACTGCAGCATCGAGTTGGAAAGTCTCAATTTTTCATTCAATACCGTGAATAAAGAAAATATGATTCAACTTATGGATCTAGCACAATCATTTTTTGCTGCTACACAAAAATGAGCATTATGTTCTGGAAAAAGAGGCCTTGAAATCACCTACACTCTGTAGTTAAACTCAGGCATTTGAATAACACCATGATCAGGATTCTATTTTTAGTTGTTTGTACTTGGTGGAATATTTTCCACATATTTTATACACTATGCGAGCCATTGATTCTCTACAATGTGTACATATAGACTTTGTAAAAGAAAAAGGAAAAAAAAAAAAAAAGAGAAGAAAAGGATTAGCTTTTGTTTAAAAGGAGCAGATGAAGACAAAGAAGCAGGAAGTATTTCAAGACGAAATTAAAACTTTTGTTTTTATTCGACAGAAGTTTGTGACTTATGAAAAAAAGTCCCCACTGATTGAAAGTGAAAATATTGGCTTATTATGGTATGGAAAATCTGCTGGTAGAGGCCCTAAAACTAGTTCTAGAGCTGCACAGCATCAACTGCTTTTCACTTAGGCTCTGATCTTGGGCTGCTGGGTTCATGTTCCAGTCCCGCGACTTCCTACCCACGTGATCTTGTGTGGGCGGGTTATCTGTCAACTGACATCATAATTTGTTATTCTTATAAGGATGTATTGAAGAAAAGAAAGTTGTCGATGGGCCGATGGGCCATAGAAACCAGATCACTGCTTCTGCCAGTAGCTGAGAGGAACATTTGGGGGCCATGGGGTCCCAGGACCATGTCAGGGTAGCCTTTGTTTGAATAATTTCCTATCTGACAGTCTCTAGATACAGCAGGACTGTTTCTTGGGGCATATCAGACTCACTCACAAACGACCTCTAGCAACATTCTATCTTTTTAACTAATTCACAACTTGTTTTATCATTTTTATATTATAGATTTTAGTTTTGCATACTCTTGCTTGTTTTAATTAATTGTTAAAGGAAAAGCGCAGGCTGGAATGAAAGCAGGCAGGCAGGCAGGAAGAGAGAAAAGAATGAAGCATTTTATTTTATTTAGTTGTTCCTATCGGTTATTCCCCCACTCTCACCCCCCAGCCCTAGATCTTGAACCTAGGTCCTTGGGATGTGTGTGAGCTTCGTCCAGTGGCCTTATCTGCTAGGCCATCAGGGTGTACCCATCCTATTTTTTTAAGAGAGGAAGGAAGGAAGAAAGGAAGGAAGGGAGGGAGGGAGGAAGGAAGGAAGGATGGAAGAAAGGAAGGAAAGAAGGAAGAAAGGTAGGAATTTTTGTTGTTTTGGTTTTTCACTCTGGGTCCCTGGTCTTGAACTCTGGTCCTTAGACTATATGTGGTCTGCATGACAGAGTTTCAGACCCCTGAGCCACAAGGGTGAGCCCCAGTTTGCCATACTGTTGATACTGATGTCATTCATGTTTTCATTTATATTATATCATATCATATATTTTATTGGAATCAATCTCATTTTCTGACTTTTAAAGTTTAACTTTAAATATTTTCCCTCTACTTGCTCTTTTTAAGATTCTTTAAATTTATTATTTTATTGAGGTGTAACTGGCATTTTAGTTTCAAGTATGAAACATAATAATTTGATATTTGTATGCATTGAGAAATGATAATCACAGTAAGTCTAGTTAACATGTATCACTATACACAGTTACATAGTTTTTAAAAAATTTTCTTTTGAATTGGGAACTTTTGAGATCTGCTCTATTGGTATGCCCTCTTGTCTTAGTGGTTAAGTTCATGGCTCCAGATTGCATAGTCCATGTAAAAGCTCAAGGACCTAGGTTCATAGCCCAGGAGTGGGGTAAGCAACTGAATGAACGAATAAACACTACTTTCTCCTCTCTTCTCCTGACTGCCTACCTGTTAACCTTCACTCCTGCTTCCTTCCTTCCTCTAAAAGAAATAAATAAAATAATTCCTTACAAAGAAAAGATCTATTCTTTTAGCAGCTTTCAAATATGCAGTACAGTTTTATGAACTATAGTCACCATGCCTACATTACATCCCCAAGACTTATTTATAACTGGGAGTGATTTTTATCTCTCATTATCTCTACTCATCTAATGTTTTCTACAAACTTTACCTCAATCTTTCAAAATTATTTTAATTCCTACTTTTAGATCTGCATTAGTCTTACTTTAAAATTTATTCGAAGGCCACTTTTGCTCTTCATCGCCTACCTGATAAAATATTTATTCTCTATTGTCTTTAGAATAGTTGGCAGGAAGCACATTTTGAAGTAAAAGAGTGGAGAGTTCACATTATAAACAGAGGCACTAAGAGAGAGGCTTCCTCCTTCCCCTGCTCGGCTCAGATGGCGACTCCTTTACTCTCCTCCTTGGGTCCTTTCACAGGATTCTTCAGCCTCGACAGAAGCTTAGTTCATGAACCTGGGGAACTTGGGGGGCCTTGAACTCATTACATAAATGGCACTTTTGTATTTGGTTTATTTATTGTATTGAGATAACTTTGATTTACAGCACAATATAAATTTTAGATGCACAGGCTCACTCTTCATCAAATATATACCACACCATGCCTAGAACCAAATTTCTTATAGTCTCCACCACTGTCCATTGGACCCCCACTACCCTCTACTCCCACCCAGCTCTTCCTTTGATAACCTCAGTTCTGTTGTAAGTGCCCGAGGGTTAGTTTTTGTTTTGTTTTGTCTTTTCATTTGCTTTGATAAACAGCACTTTTGATTTGCTAGAAAAATTTGCTGCCATCCTCTACTATTCAGGCCTTATCTAAAGAATATCTTAAATATCTTAAAATATCTTAAAATCCATAGTTTCTAAAGAATATAATTGTTGGAATTTGGGCAAACTGTGTCAGACACATATCCAGAACCCTGGTGGTCTGACCTAGGGGAATATGCCCAGGACTGACCCTTTTGAGATGGTGTTCAGCTTCCCTACTGACTTTCATGGAGAGCTACAGCACAATGACTGTGTCAGTCTGAGAATCATGTTTAAGCCAGCTTATTTCCAGTTTATCAGACTGGTTTGTTTCCCTTTCTGTCAAGGGCTCTCCGCACCTCCTTTTGCTCACTGAACTGAAAAGGAACCACCCAATCTACTACAATAACAACATCTGGTTAGAGTTTTAGTGGTCCTGGTTTTAAAATGGGGTCAATGCCCACCTGATATTTTCGGCCTGTGCGTAATTCAAATGTGTATTGGCTCTTTGTGTTCCTTTTTTTCTGAAGTGCTAGTTTGTCTTTAGCAAATACCTCTGTTAGATTGTTATTTTCTTCTAAATTTGTAAGAGTTCTTAATATATTGGATATGAGCCATTGTCCTTTAGATCTGTTATACTTTCTCTCAGATTGTCATTTGTCCTTTAACTCTGTTTATGATGTGTTTGCCAACAGAAATTTTTTAAAAATGTGAGTTCTTTGGTAATTTTGGGTTGTTCCATGTTTGGATTACTCTGTGGTGGCAATGTGCACATATTGTGAACTGAGGGAGAACTGGACACTTTATGGTTCTGCTGCTAAACCATGGTGAGACTGGGAAAGTCTTCACGTAAGTTGCCTCACTCCATAAAATGCAGCTGGACTAGAAACCAGATGACCATTAAGGTCTCTTCTTGCTTATTCAACTACGACTAAACATGCCCAGATTCTAAAGTTTTAAAAGCATATTTTCTTTAAGTAGGCCAAACCCGGAGCTCTCCCTGCAACCAACACTTGTAATTTGCCTAGCAACATTTTACGGTGTAAAATCTAGTTAATGTATGCATTATCAAAGCTTCAGAATTTGGGGGATCTAAATTAATGTCTTGAATTTTATTTAAAATCTGGAGAGTTTATATATACCTCGTCCTATAGGTTATAGGTTTTATAGGGAATAGAATTCACATTTAATCTAAAGCATGCATGTCTGGGGCCAGCCCCTGTCAGTGAATATAGAATATGGCTTATGATATTTTATTGATGATCATAATGAAATGTATCACTGATGATATAAGAAAAAATATATAGTTTTATTTATGTAATGTTTATAAAGTGTTTTCATGTATATCATCTTACCTGGTACCTACAATCACTCTATGAGGTAGATAAGTCTTACATTTTCATTTTAATGATCATGAATTATTTCATGGGATGATTTTCACTATCTAGTAAATGCCAGTGCCAGAACTTTTCTGAAAGATGACAGTATTGCTGAGAAATAATTTATGGCTTAGGTTTCAGTTACTACAGAATGAATACACAATAGATATATCGTTTCTCTATTACATAAAAGCTGGACACAAATGAGGTAAATACCAAGAATGAAAAAGAAAAAATTATGTCGAAAATTATAAAATATTTGAAAATGATTTTTTCTCTACATATTTATTCCTACATAAAGAAGTAGAGATAAAACATCACTTGGAAAGAGACATTTCTATTAAAAGTTTGGTAACTGTATGACAAGAAATATAAAAAATATGCAATATAAAGTTTTGTGCAAAAGAACAGAAACCTGGCTCACCCTTGTGGCTCAGGCGGAGATGGCGGAGGCGGCTAAGTGCAGACCGTGTATAAAAGCCCAGGGACCAGAGTTTGTGATGGAGGGAAATCATGAAAAAACAAAATCAAAACAACCAAAAACCTCAGAAGGAGTTAGCAGAGGCAGAAGGAAGAGAAAGTCAGTGTCTATTTTAGAGAAAAACTAGAAAATCAGAAAATTAAAAGAAATTAAAATTAAGAAAATGAAAATAATATATGATTGATCTAATGGTTGATATAATTTAATGACATAAACACAAAGGGATTGGAACTAGGGAAAAAATGGAAAGGAAACATTTAAAAATATGTTACCATATAGGTCAGCCTTTTCCTTTTCTTCTTTTTTTTAAGGAAGGAAGTTGGCAGGAATGGAGTAAAGCAGACAGGCAGGCAGGGAGAGGAGGAAGAAGCATTTATTTATCTATTTAGTTGCTCATTTGGTGGTTCCCCCCAGCTCCTGTTGTGAACTCACAGTCTTTAGGCTTTACGTGGATTATACTGGAGTTGCAGACTTAATGCCTGTGTCACCAGAGTGCACGCCTAGATCTGTCTTTTAGAACGAAATTTGCCTTCAATTACCAGAATATAAATTTATTTCCAAGAGGAGAAAATGTGAGTGTGAAAGTATATCCAGAATTGTTTTAGAAAATCCAAATGAATATTTTCCAAACACTAACTGAACCAGCTTTAGGTGACATTTATCCAGTATTCTGATTATGACATAGTCATTGATACTACAGAGAGAATTTACTCTTACTTTGAAACAGGAATAGTATGCTTCTTAACTTTAAAAAAAAATTTTATGTAATACTATTTGGCATTTTAGAACAGGACCTTTAGTTTCTTATAACAACTCAAATTTTGTTTAATATTCATATATATTATTTTCATGGCATATCTGATGCTAAACAGTTCTTTAAAACAAAATAGTACGGAAAAATATAAAGTTATTAAGTACATGAGCTTGAATAGGAAAACAGTAGTTTTTTTATCCAAAGAAAGATAATATTAAGTGAAAACCTGCATTGAAGGGAAATAAGCAGCAGTATTTAACTTTTTCTCTTGTTGACTTCATAGTATTATGATTCAGAAAGAAGTGTACAGATTGTAATATGATTGAAATAGATAGTGATTCATATCAGGGAAGATTTGTAAGGGGAAGTTGAGCAAAAGAACATAATAAAGTTGGAAATTATTAGGGTGACTATTTGCCTCAGTTGATCTAAGACACATTTGTTGTCCTTGTATAATTATTATTAATGTCTGCTTTCACCCTCAAGTGTCCTAGTTTGAGTGGGATTCTATATGGTATATATCATCAGTCAATTTAAAAGTGTTCCTCCTAGTAGTAGCTAACACTTCTGAGTCTGCCTAGCACCATTCTAATCACTTTATGGGTGGTGTCTCATGTAATTCTCCCAATAATTGGAGGCAGTTAGTGTTACAGTCCCCATTCTAGAGAAAAGGAATATGTGAATCGATGTTCAGGAACTTGCCCAAGGTCACTCAGCAGACAAGTTTCTAATTCAAGCAGTCTTTTTTTCAGTTCACGTAAATAATCACTCTGCATTGTTCACTCTCCCCTTAAAAAAAAATTGTAAGACATCTGAATGAAATTTCACTTTGATATAAAATACTTAGAAAAAGATTATCAACCATATATTGGAAGGAAAAGAATTCAAAATTTTTCATCAAATTTTTCACAGAGAGGTAGACCTCCCTGCAATTCATAAAAGTGAAAATGTCTGAAAAGTACAAGCATGCTAAGGGAGGGGTGATTCCATTCTGAAAATACGGAAATTCTTAATTTTAGTTCACGTGTGCGGCCTCTTTTGAACCTAAATATCCCTTTCCCACATATTTCTCTATCAAGAGGCCAAGAGAGAAGTGAAAATAGGAAAGTTAATCCTGATTAAAATACGTCATGATGCATTTGATCTAATTAATGTTTCTAATTGTTTTTGAATCTAATTCTATTCTAGTCTTTTATTAATTAATTTTCCCCTGAATATTAACTACTGTGATTTAAGAAACAGTTGATTTTAGGTCATCAATTTTTCACTAAGTATTGAGAAAGGGATTAAAAAATGATCATGTTAGGTCTTTCCTTGCCCTCTACCTTTACCTTAACAAAGGTTCTGAGTAGCCAGTTAGCTGGTATGGAGGAATGATGAAGGGGTACTTATTAAAACAGTGACTAAGCTCTCAGCTGAGACCTTTTTTTTTCTTTCTGATGGATGCTGTGTGCAATCTCTGGAATGCTTAAGACCTTAAGACTTTCCTGTAGATATGTGGCTTATCTCTAGTGGACAGTAATTCCTTTCCTGAACACAGCAATTGGACGGGGACATTCCAGAGAATTCCCTGACTTTCACATGGGATCATTTAGAGAATCACAGTGGAGAAGATCAAACTATACTATCAACAAACATTTATTAGTTTACTCTCTAAGGCAGTCCTGGATTTCAGGTAATCATTATAGAATCACATTTAGGAACTGCTTCATGTAAACTGTAGTTTTAGTTCTCTTTTTAATCATAATTGACTCCATTTTTAGTTCAAGGATCTGTGGGAAAAATTTCAAGGGAAACTAAGCTATAAAGTGTAGAACAGGACTGTCTTTTTATAAAAAAAAAGAACAAGTGGAAGATTTGGCTCTATCTCTATGTGCTGCTCACATGAGTTAAAACTAAATGATCAGCAATGAATAACAAAGATGAATCATTATTTGATTACTGAATATACTGTCATTTCACTCTTCAGTATGAGCACAGATGCAGAATTTCTGCCAGAGATACTTTACAAAGGAAGATATTTTTTACAAAATAGATTATTATTGATAAGCATATCCTAGCTTCCAACCTCCTAAGGCCAGTGTTTGGGGGCTCTTTCTTACAATTTGAGTAAGACCTTATGTAACAAACACGGTGCACTTTACTGTATATATCCCTCTACTTTCCATATATTGCTCCAAGGAATGAAACCACATTTCTCTCTCCTACCCACTCAGCATCAGCATATGTTCATCTATATTCCCTCCCACTGAAAGCTGCTTTGGGGAAACAAGCTTTTGAATTAGGTATAAATGACTAATAAGGCTTAAAATATTACTTTTCCTCGGATTATGGTTTTTGTGCTAGAGAAATAAACTACTCAATGGGATTAAATTCTAGTGGCAAAACTTCAGGTGGTTTAGAGGAGGGGTTTTTGGCTACTGGGATTTTTCTAGCCTAACTGGTAGTCAGCTAGATTGGCCCTCAGTATGAATTTATGTGGGAAAAATGAAGTGGGTGCTAGGGCCAGGTCAGGTCCTAATCTTAGGGCTCATCTGATCCTATTTAGTTTCTCGGGTAGGGGGAGAGGGGGTTGTAGGGGGAGAGGTGGGGGCAAATGGAATCTATGGACTGGATTTGAAGAAATCTTGAGTCACCTGAGAGTAAATACAGCACTGGAATCCCAGAAGCTAGTTGGTCTCTTGGTCTCTTGGTCTCTTGGAGATACTCTTTTAGGAGTGCGACCTTTTCAGTTCAGAGCAATACCACTGAGTTCTGGTCACTTAAAACCAGCTTTTGTAAGCGGAATAGGCAATCCTTTTTGTGACGATTAAAAATAGCTTATAAAATATGCTAGCCTTAGACAGTACTCAACAGTCATAGTCACATAAAATGGGTAAGTAGCTTAGTATTTACTAGTATGCCTGACTGCCATGTCCTAGCTTCTAGTTAACGCTTTCCTCCCTCCAGTTTGGTACTGAGTAAGTCTGAACACTTCGGCTCTCTGTGAACCTTCTGCTAAGGAATTGCCTGTGTTAATTTCAGCAGTCCTGGAAGTAGTTAGAATGCTCCCCCTTCTAATAGGACGTCTTGAAATGTCTCTGGAGTTACTTTAAGTGTTTGTCAATAGTGTACAACTCACTTTGGTAAAAAACAACAATTCTTTGAACTTTATGAACTTCCTTTGGGTGCAAGCCAAAAATCATCTGTAGGGCATATGGCTCTTTATTCAAACTTGGTAATAAATAATTATCTCTGGAACACAGACGGAAGAGTTGAAGCAGTGACTTCAGGGACACAGAGACTAATTACCATCCCTGTACATAGTTAAGTACAGCAGAAACTGGGGGCGGGGAATGGTGTGTTCCGTATCTCCCACGTTCCATCTCCGGGTAAAACAAGGTCGTCTTGCTTGTGAACATATTTAAAGCAGCCACTGCAAAAACTGTGCAATGTTATGGTGGAGGCATTCTATGCCATATGTGTTGAAAGAATGTTTGTGTCTCTCTCCACGATAAACGCAAACCCTGCCAGGCTGAATTATTAGAACCAGCGCAATTCAACGACCGCCCCGCCGAAACAACTGGAGTGGGAAGCCCATGTCTCATTCGGACCGCATCCAATGTTTCCTCTAACAAAGGCACTATGCTGAAGCAGTTTCGCGGGCCATTTTCCCCTTCTCCAGGCCAGCTTTGTTTCCCCACCGGCCAGGGCGAGGTTGAGACTTGGAGGAGCCCCAGCCGCCTAGCAGTGAGCAAGCGCCCAGCCAGGGCCGGCGTGGGAACCTCCGCCGAGCAGCCGCTGTGGTTTCCTGCACCCAGAGCGGGCCATTAGAGGAAGCTGGGGTACTGCAGTCGAAAGCGAGACCCGCAGCCTTAAAATCGGGGCTGGATTGGAACCCTTTCGCACCAATTACGGGCGTACTAAGAAACTTCACCGGCCAGGCCGACGGAGGCCTAGGGGGCTCTAGGTCTCCCGGATTGGGCGCGGGGGAGCGGGGGAGCGGCGGGAGGCGGGGGCGCAGCAGGCAGGCCTCTCCCGGCCTGAGCCCCAGCGGCCTCCAGGCACGCCTCGCGCGCAAACCCCGCCGCCCCTCCCCCGGCGCGCCGCCCCCCGCCGCAGACGTCCGCCCGCGTCGCCCCAGCGCGCGGTGACTGGCTCGCGCCGGCCTCCAACCCGGCTGTTGGCGGTTGGGGCGCCGCCGGCGGGAGGCCGCCCCGCCCCCGTCGCGGAGCCGCCGCGCGCAGCCTCGCCCCCCTCCGCCCCCTCGCCGCCGGGGCGGTGGCGCTGGAGCCGCCGCGGCCTGTGAGGCTGTAACTCCCCTTCGCCCCGGCCCCTTCCTCCTCCCTGCGTTCCCTCCCTCCCTGCCCCTCCCCTTGCAGTCTCTCGCCCGAGTGAATGTGGCGCGGTGGCGCGGGACGCAGCCTCGGCCCCTGCTGCGGCCCCGCGAGCTCGTGAGCAGACGCCGCCGCCGCCTGCTTCCACTCCCTGCGCTTCCCGTGGAAGCCGCGGCTGCTGGGGAAGAAGAACGGGGAGGCGCGAGAAGGGACGGCGGCGGGAAAGCGGGCGCAGGAGGAGAAGAGCGTTCGCGCGCCTGTAGGGAAGGCAGGGAGGGACGGACCGAAGGACTGACGGCCCGAAGGACTGACGGCCCGACGGCCGGCCGGGAGAGAGGCCCGCCAACAGCCTGCCCAGGCCCTCGGTTCCGGCTCGGGGCGGCCGCATCGGCCGCGAGGGCGAAGGGCGCGGCGGGCGCTCTCGAGACAATAACCCCGCCGCCCGGCTCCGGGGGCGGCGGCGAAGAGGAGGTGGCGGCCTAGCGCGGCCGCGGCTCGCGCGGCGCCCGCGTTCGGCGGGTCGCGTCCGGCCGCCGTCGGTTGCCGAGGCGCGCGGGGCGGACGCCCCCTCCCCCTCCCGGCGCGCGGAGCTGGTTGCCCGGGTTCCCTGGACGCGGCTGGATCCTGCGGCTCGGCCAGGCAGGAAGTGAATTTCGTCCGCTAATTCCGGGCGGTGTCAAGAGAAGTTTTTTGGTTTTTTTTGTGTGTGTCTTGTTTTGTTTGTTTCGGCGGAGATCCTAGTTGGGGCTGGGAAACTCCTGCCACACTCGAGAGCAGGAATCCGGCCCGTTTCCTTCCCCACCCCCACCGAAGCCACCCACTCTTCCTTCTGCTGGAGGCCACTCCACATCCGCCCTCACCCGAGAGAGAAATTTGCCGGGCTCCCGAGTGACTAATGACGGAAAGGAAATCATGTCAGGTGAAGCCTTGAAAAAGCTGCCCTGAGACACTGCCCGACCGAAAGGTAATTTTCACGAAAAGTATCTCGAAGTCTGCAAACCTCCGGGGCGGGGAAAAGAGGATACGCTTAACATTGCGTGTCACTTTTTCTCAAGCTGCCCCACATTTTCCTTTTTCTGAAAGTGTCCCAACTGGATCGTGGTGTAGGCGCTCCATGGTAAAACTGGTTTCCCCCTCCCTGCCACCATCGGGACTGGCGATGTTAGAAGAGGTTGGGAAGTACGCGGTGGGACGAAAAGTTTTCAGCCATCAGAAGAAAGAGTGCCTTTGTTCAGCTCCACGTCCAGAAGTTTGCGCTTCCCGGAACAAATGCGGTGTATACTGTTTTATTAAGTTGCTGAACCTGGCAAGTTTTGTTTTGGAAGGAAGTTAGATCTCTGCAGCGACTCTACTTGGCTTTGTGGAGATGGCTGCCCCATTTGTTTACACTGTGAACGATTATTTTTGGCTTTTGCGTTAATCGAGTGTAGGGATATTTTTATTTACGATCCTTGTAAATAGATTTCGTTGGGTTTCATAAACTGTCAACTTTGGCGATTCTTAGTCGTTTTTCTCGGCGGCATTAGATTCCTTTAGTAACTTGTTCCTTTCAGACATTTAGAACATCTTAACACTTGTTTGGTTAATTAATTGAAAGCAAGTATCAGCTAGATTTCTCTTGTAACTGACACAGTAGAAGAAAAAAGGGAGTAAATATATGAATAAAGAGTCAACAGCACACCTATAAGTAGTTGGACTTGTTAGGATTTCTCTGCAATTCAGGACAGTATGTAGGAAGGGAAGGAAAACGTTTAAAACGATTTTCTTGAAAATCACATTGATTATGACAAGCAGCTGTGCTCTTTGAAGAGTACAGAATTTACATTTTTGTTTTCGCCCAAATGTTTTGACCTGTTCTGCCTAATAAATTTGAGAGGTACCTACCGTTGGGGCAGGAATCAGTGAAGCCTGGGAGACATTCCACCAGCCAGAGTTAAACACTTCAGAACCAATCAGTCGTCTTTATAGATCAAACTAGTTTTGGTAGTTGCAAACGCAAGTTATTTCTTCTGGGGTGTTTTCGTTTTATGTCTTTTTTGTTTAGTTTTTCCCCCTGCACTTTTTTGTGGTGAAGAGAGGTAAAAATTTGAATAAATATTAAAGAAGTATGGTATTCTATTGGTGTTTGCCCATGCTATCTTAAGAAAAATAACTGCCTTTGTTTCAAAGAAAACGTAGGATTTAAAGAGCAGGATCAAATTAATTCACAACTTGTTCTTTGTTACCTTATTAAGTACATTTCAAAATAGGATTTTTAACTACTCATTGTTGTATATTATTTTGATTCCCCACCCCAAGAGCTTAGTCTCTAGAGATCCTTTTTTTTTTAATTGTTGATAAGATTTGTGAACCACATCAAGTAATTCCTGTTAATTCAAAGTAGCTTAATCAAGGAATTAAAAGTGCATAACTGGTCTACTTTTATGATTTTGGAAGGTATGATTAGGTAGCAAAAGAGGTTATTCTTGGGCATCTGAAAAGAGTGGAACAAAATAAATGGCATTGAACTTCGGTTTCCTTATATGGCTTATGCTTGGCCTCAGAGCAACAAAGCCTTAATAGAGTCAAGTCTTTTATAGAGAATTATTGCTTTGTGGATGTTTCTCTGTAAATTTTACATGTAAAAAGTGTGTAGCACTTGAAAAATAACTATTTAAATTTCTGTTTTTAGTTATAGTGATTAGATGTCAACAGCTTATTTTTAAAGTGAGATGTTTGCCTTTGTCGTTGCCTTTGATTCTGTTTTTTTCCCTCACGAGGGCAAAATTTGCTTTGGTTTACCTTGGAGTTCTGTTTAGCACTGAATTAATGAATTTTTACATCTTTATTGTCTAATAAATATTCCAAAGCCTAATTTAAATGTGACACTTTCTTGAAAAGAGGTTTAAAAAAGACTTAATCAGTTGAATATTTTAACTTGCTTAAGTTTTGATATTTTTTAAATATTGTGTGAATTTCTGTAGATTAAATTTACAAATCTAGAGTACTTCTGCAATATTTTTTATATTGCATAAAATCACATTTAATGGCACTGTGTTAAAGGTACTTGGGAGCTTTCAATAGTAATAATCTTTAATTAAATCAAGTACTAAGTTATGAAGTCTGCCTGCTATTTGGTCTCAAACTGCTGCAAACTTCTCATGTATTAAAAGATTATAAGAGGTTCAAATATGGAAGCCAAATATTTATTACATGTGGTTTCTTAATGAAGTCGTGAGAGACTTCACATAAATTACTAGTAGATGTCTAAAATTCTATACTGGTGTTAACTATTGGTAAATGATAGCTTTAAGAAACTTTAAAATTTCAAATATGTATTTGGGCATTTAAAAAATAATTGCTCTTAACACAGTTTAGGGTTTAAACTGTTTTGGGTTTAGAAATAAGAGTATAATAATGTTTACAAAGTTTTGGGGAGTATGAGGATTTGAGTGATGTTGAATATCAAAATAATGCTTTTTAGTAATTGCTACTTATCTAGATTCTCTAAACACTTAGTTGCTTGCATTTTCATTGTGTCTTTTCCTTGCCCATCCATTTCTATTTTGCATTTTAATTTTCAGTATTTCTGTTCCCATTTTTCTCTGGTTTATTCCACATTATTACTTTTATATTTCTGGATACATATCATCACTAACTCTTGAACCATACCCATTTTTAGATTTGCCTTTTAGCATTCTCCTCTGTCTTATGTTTACTAATTGTAAAAAGAAATGTGTTTTATTCAACATTCTCTTAGAATTCCTTTAGTTTCCTTCCTCCCTGGCCCCCTCCCCGCCCTCCAAAGGAAAAGATGCAGGCAGGAATGAAGTGAGCAGAGGCAGGCAGGCAGGCAGGATGAGAGGAGAGGAAGGAGCATTTTGTATATTTTTTCCATTTTAGTTGTTCACCCTACTTATTTCCCCCCACCCCTCCTGGGACTGGAACCCAGGGGTATGTGGCCTGAATCCTTTGCAGGCAATTGACCTAACCACTGCTCCACTAGGGCACGCCTGTTAATGTACTTTTATATATTAAGTTTCTCTACAACCCTTTATAACTTATTATATTTTTATTAGCATCTTAAAACATACAAGCTAATATTTCTGTACCTTCTCCATTTTGTTTTTTTCCTTTCTGTTATGCCTATGAAGTTAGATGTCTTTTCTATCAGTATCTCCAGAATTTTGAAATTGCCTTCCCTTGCTATTTTCAACCACTGAGTGAAGACTTGCTAACCGTTTTAAAGTGTTAATATGTAAGACAATAGAAAAAAATACTAAAAAGCAAGTTAGTAAAAGAAGACCTTCCTTATCTGGAGCTTATTTGGTTCTCTGACTTTTGCTATACAGAATGTATTAGAAAATACTCAAAAAGACATTTAAGTGATCAAAATGAATATAATAAAGTCTTGGGATTTCATTCACAAGGACTTCCTTATTTTGAGCCCACTTACTTTTGTACCTAGTTTCTTGGGTTTTTGGTGTACTAGATGGGGTGAGAAAGGAGTGAGACATTTATAGTGTCATGAAGTTATGACCTGTGGTATTACTGTGAAAGAACAGGAAAGTACAAAGAAGAGTGGAGAAAATAGAGTACACTGGGACAAGTGGCTGTGTTAGGTAGGCAGAGAGACTTACACATTTCTTTTGGTTACCAAGTGTCTACTCTGAAACCTTATCAGTGAAATTTTCATTTTTGTTACCATAAATTCTATTGGTTGATCTTGCCCTTTGAGTGCATCCTTTCTGTGTTTGTGATTTTGTAACATCACGCATTGGTTGCTTAGGAAATACTGGTTCATTAAGTTAAACATTTTTTCCAGATGTTGATACTTTTTATTATGAGGTACAAAAAAGGCAAAAAAATTGATGTCATCACTAATCTCATTAGAAAAGTTTTTGAATTGTCAAGCTCACCCGACAGATACAGGTTTTCCATATTTCTAGGATTTTACTTGGAAGTCTGAATTTTAATTTTTGGCAACAAAGTGTTTCCTTTGAACTTACAGCCTTCCTTGGTTTATTTTTTGGAACAAGTCTGCGAAATTCATAAGCCTGTAAAACCATAGTTTGTCATCCAGTTTTTTTCAGATTGAAATATGGTATAACTTAAACAATTGCTTTTCCTTAAAATTGCCATTCTTTTGCATAGATTGTGAAAAGATGTGTTATGAAGAGTTGAGATTTAGTAGTTATTTTTTAAAAGTTATTTTTATTCATTAAAGATATCCTTAAGTGAATTTGGCAATTTAAAAAGAAATCTGGGAATATGTACTAGTTCTAGTGTAGCCTACCTAATGTTACTATCTTTGTTTTAAGGTGCTAGCAGTTTTACCCACAGTACTTTTTTTAAATCATTGCTGTCAATTAATATTGGGAAAGGACTAATAAATTATTTAGTAGTATTATTAAAATAGTTTTATACTATGGTGAATATTATGAAAGAGTCCCTGAAAATGTCTATGTTCAGGACCCATGGGCTACACTTTTAAGAACTTAGGTGGATGTTGGGTTATAGGAAGCTTTCATTATTATTTTCTTTGAAAAATTTTTTTTCTTTTGGTCTTCTGCTATTGCATTATGTGAGAATTCCAAGACTCCATCTTTTAGCTCACCTGAGTTCTTTTTATTATCATTTTTAGGGGAGGTGAGAGTTTCTAAGAACTCTTGCTTTCTCATGGGAGTTTATTTTTATTATTTTTTGCGTTTTTATGTATCTGTCTGGCTTAGTAACAGTTAATGGACTTAGGGTTTCTGCATTCAGTATATTCTGATAGCATGTAATGTAGTATTCAGAAAACACTGGCAATTAAAGTGAAAAAGACAGTTTTTAAAATTATTATGAAGATAGTTTTGATGTTGCAAAGTTCTTTTAGTGGGGAGACCCAGTTGCCCATGGACGAATCTTTGAGAGTCACTATACTAATCTTTTTTATGTGTAGAAAATGCAAGACTTTCTTTATTCTTTAGCCAGTGCCCAGTTTATGATACAAGACTCACTGGCTTATCATTTAGTCTAATTTAGTTTCCTCCTTGAAGAAAAAACTCATTTGAAATTCTGAAAAGATCAAAGAGTAGAATGTGTGTACAGGTTTTTAAACTATAATTTCACTTAATCTGATGATCTGTTTTGGAAAGTGACGATACAGAAATTCTGTACATTGAGTATATTGTATGTCATTAAATATCTTTTCTTAAAGCCTCTTAACGGATTTTCCCCCAACCCTCAGTGATTTATAGAGATTTGATTTGAATTTTGTTTAGCTTTACAGTGATTAGTTCTTGAAATTATTAATATATTCCTTAAATGGGTATAATTATTTAGATAATTCTTATGAATATGATTGTATATTTGTTTTTGTAGTTTGCTTACTTTCTTTTTCCTAGTTTTTATTTGCTTATGTTGTATTTTTTAAATGTAAGCATCTCTTTTTAAAAAAATGCTATTCATGGAGGTTAACTTTGTTTTAAAAAAATAAGCCCATAGGTGCAGGTTTCACCCTTTGTCACATATTATAACAACACATCATACCCATCACCAAAATTCCCAGTTCTCCACCATTGTCCATTGAACCTCTACCACCCTTTCTCCCATTTCCAATTCCTTTAATCATTGGTGACCTCAGTTCTGTTGTCAGTGTCCAAGGGTTGGTTTTTATTTTCTCTGTTCATTTACTTCGTTTCTTTATATTACACCTGTGAGTGAGATCATCTAGTATGTCTTGTTTTTATGATTTATTTCAATCCTTCTAGTTCCATTGAGGTTGTAGCAAATGACAGAATTTTGTCTTTTCTTGACTGTGTGGTATTCCATGCCCTTTTGTCCATTCATCTGACAATGGGCACAAGTTGTTTCCAATTCTTGGCTATTGTAAATAATGCTGTAATAAACCTGGGGGTGCATCTATTTCTGTGAATATGTATTTTTTGGGTAAATATCCAGCCCTGGGATGGTTGTATGGTATGAATTTCCTTTCTCTGTTTTTTGGGGAATCTCTGTATTGCTTTCCATAAGGGTGGTGCACTGCTATCAACAGTGTAAAAGTGTTCCCTTTTCACCGCATCTTCACCAGCATTTGTTGTTTCCAGATTTTTGTGTAATAGTCATTTTCACGGGTGTAAGGTGATATCTCATTCTCTATTGGTAACTTCAGTTCTATTACAAGTGTCCAAGGGTGGGGATTTGTAGTACCATACAGTTTTGATCACTGTCACGTTGTAGTATAACTCAAGATCTGGGAGTGTGATACCTCCACTCTTGTTCCTTTTTTCTCATGATTGCTTTAGCTATTGAAGATCTTTTGTGATTATGTACAAATGTTAAAATATTTTGTTCTGTTTCCTGGAAAAATGCCAGTGGATTCTTGATGGGCTTTGCATAAACCTGTATATTGCTTTTAGTAAGATGGCCATTTTAACAGTGTTAATTCTTCCCAACCGTGAGCACAATATTTTCCATCTCTGTATCTTCTTCTGTTTCATTAAGCAAAGTTTGAACAGTTTTCATTGTACTGGTCACTCACTTCCTTCGTTAAACATATTCCAAGGTACTTAATTCTTTTTATTTCTATTGCAAATGAGATTTTTTTTTTGTTTCATTCTCTTCTATTGCGTTGTATGCATATAAAAATTCAACGTAGTTTATATTAATTTTATAGCCTATGTTTTGCTGTAGTCCAGTTAATTCTAATAGTTTTTTAATGGAGTCTTTAGAGTTTTCTATGTATATTATCATACCATCTATAAATAGTGATAGTTTTACTTTTTCAGTTTAGATTCCTTTCATTTCTTCTTCTTGACTAATTGTTTTGGTCAGGACCTCCAATATGATGTTAAATAGCAGTGGTGAGAGTGGGCCACCTTGTCTTGTAACTGATCTTAGAGGAAACAATTTCTGTTTTTCACTATTGAGTATGGTATTGACTCTGGGTTTATTATGCATGGTCTTTACAATATTGAGATACGTTCCTTCTATTCCAATTATGTATCGAGTCTTTTAAAATCATAACTGGGTACGGCATGCCCTGGAGGAGCAGCAGTTGGGTCAATCGCCTCTGAAGAAGCAAACCACATACCCCTGGGTTCAAATCCTGGTTCTGAGAGAAAACAATCGGTATGAACAACTAAATAAAAATAAAAATGGGGATGCTTCTTCCTGTCTTTCTCTCCTGCCTGCCTGCCTGCCTGCCTGCCTGCCTGCACCTTTCCCTTAAAAAGGGTAGGGGGTACTGAATCTTGTCAGTTCTTTCTCTCATCTGTTGATATGATCATATGATTTCACTACCGGCGCGCACCCCCCCCCCCCTTGGTTTTCTTGATGTGGTATATTAATAGATTTGCTTACGTTGAACCATCCTTGGCATTCCCCGGGATAAATCCCACTCGTTTATGATGGATGATCCTTTTGATGTATTGTTGAATTCAGTTGGCTCATGTTTTGTTGAGGATTTTTGCACCTATGTTCATCAGAAATAATTGTTGTTTTTCTTCTCGTTGACATATTTTGCTTTTGGTATCAGTGTGCTGGCCTCATAGAAAGTGTTTGGAAGTGTTCCCTTTTCAATTTTTGAAACAGTTTAAGAATAGATGTTAATTCTTCTCTAAAGATTTGGTAAAGTTCACTAATAAAGCTGTGTGGTTCTGGGCTTTTATTTTGGGGGAGACTTTTGATTACTTCTCCAATTTCCTTGCTTGTGATAGGTTTGTTCAGATTTTACATTTCTTCCTGATTCAGTCTGGTAGGGTGTATGTTTCTAAAAATCTGTCCATGTCTGCTAGGTTATTCAGTTTATTGACATATAACTGCTCATAGTATTCTCTTATGATACTTTTTATTTCTGAGCCATCAGTTGTAACTGCTCTTGTTTTCTTTTCTGATTCTAGTTTATTAGACTTTCTCTATTTTTTAGTAAGCTGGTCAGAGGTTTGTCAGTTTTTTCCCCCAAGAACTACCTTTTGGTTTTATTGCTGTGTATGTCTCTCTTTAGAGCTGATAATAATTGCTTTATGCATTTTGATGTTTTATGTATTTCACTTGGGGTTTGTGTGTATATATCTATCAATTTATCTTTCTATATAATAAGAGACATGTTTTATTGTTTATTTACCCCTTGCTCAGTATGTAATGTCCTTCCCTGTCTTTCATTGCCTTCTTTAGTTGGAAGTTTTTTAAAATCTGATGTGTGACTGTTCTTGCTTTTTTTGGAGTGTAGGGAGGGAGTTTGCCATTTGTCTTCCAATCATTGACTTTGAGCCTGTGTTTATCTTTCAAATGTAGATGAATTTCCTCTCTGCAACTGGAAGTTGGGTTATTTTTTAAATCCGTTTAGCCACTCTGTACCTTTGATGATGTTTGATTGATGTTCAGTCCCTTAACATTTAGGGTGATTACTTATATGTAACTGCTGTCATTTTGATAGTTTTCTGGGTGTTGAAGGAAGTACCTTCGTTCTTCTTTCTCTGCTTAGGTACTTTGAAAGCGTTTGTGTTGTTTGATTTCTCCTTTCATTTTTCTTTGTTTTTCTATGGGTATATTTTTTGAGGTTACTCTGGAGTTTACATACAAGTTTTTATGCTTATAACTTTTTTTGTAAAGGAAAAGTACAGTCAGGAATGAAGGTGAACAGAGGCAGATAGGAAGAGAGAGAAGTGTTTTTATTTATTTTATTTAATTTTTCATTTTTGTTGTTCCCACTGGTCCACTTGGGATGTGAACTAGGACCTTGGGATGTATGTGGGCTGCACCCAACCATCACTCCATCGGGATGTTTCTATCAGCTGTTTTAACTTGAAAACAAGTTAGTCTTGAGCTCATTGTAACAGTCCAGTTTTCACTCTTCTCTCTACATTTTATATTTTAATGTCTTGCTGCTTGTAAGTGGAATTTCTTTTCACTTTATAGGACTTTCTTTACTAACATATGTAAGGCTGGTTCTGTGGTGATGAATGCTTTTAGTCTTTGTATGTAAAGCTTTTTATTATTTCTTCAATTCTAAGTACTAACCAAACAGAGTAGACTATCCTTGGCTGGAAGTCCTTTTCTTTTAGCACTTTGAATATATCATGCAATTCCTTTCTGGCCTGTAAAGGTTCAGCTGAGAAATCTTGGTCTTATGGGGGTTCCTTTGTATATAACTCATTTTTCTCTAACTGCTTTTTTTAAGCTTCTCTTTTTCTTATGTTTTTGGCATTTTCATGACAATTTAATGTCTTGGTGAGGGTCTGTTTGGATTCTCTTCCCCATGTTGGAAATGTTATTCCTCTTAATGTTCCTATTTCTTTTAATTGTTTTTTTTTTTTTTTTCTTTGCTGGTCTGCTTTGGTGAATTCTACTGCCCTGCTCAATGATTCAATGAGGGACTTCTTCCAGCCTACTGATGAGCCCCTCTATTGTGTTGTAGCTCAGCTACTGTATTCTCTAGCTTCATGAATTCTCTGTGGAACTGTCTCATATTTTCTCTATCTTTGTTGTATGTCTCTTTTTGGTCCTCTGTTTTCACTTTAGTGAATATCTTTGAAACTATTGCCTTAATGTCTTTATCAGATAGTCTGCTTAATTCTGTTGTATTCATTTTTTCCCCTGGGGTTTTGTTTCATTCCATCATTTCACGTGTATTTCTCATTCTTCGATCTGTTTCGCATTCTGTGGTTATTTCTGTGGGTTTATTTTCCCTGTCGTAAAGGCCTAGTGTTAGGTTACCAAGTTGCACAGTATATAAGTATGCGCGTTGGTCTGAAATGCTAGACTTTAGTTGTGTGGTCTCAGCAATCTGGATTGTTGAAGCTCTAGAGCCAGCCCTTGTTGAGGCCCCAGTCAGTCTGGAGGGTTGGCGATGGGATAGGGAATGCAGAGGTTTCCCCCAGAGTCCACAGGCATGAACAAGGCACAAGGAGAAAGATCCAAGAGTGTGGAATCAGTTTGCAAGCAGTCCACAGTTCCAACAGATGCCACAGGAGAGAGAGAGAGAGAGAGAGAGAGAGAGAGAGAGAGAGAGAGAGCGAGCTGCTGACTAGTCTTAGTGGAGCACACTCCCTTGTGAAAGCCCTGACTGCTGTTCTCCAGAGTAATGGCAGTCCCAGTAGGGGCCGTTAAACCAGTCCTGGCTCTTGCCTGTGGATGTTCTAGGAAATACCAACTAGATAGCAAAGTTGTTTACCACTGCCTAGGTGGGCAGAAACTGCTTTTCCAATTACCTTCCCTGAGACAACCAGAGAATGGAATTTTTTTTGCTGGAGGCCATTCATTTATCTGCACAGGTACTGTAGACCTGGCTGTCTGTCTCCAGCAGCCCATGGGAAGGCAGCTCTGAGCACCACAACACAAGTTTGCTAATGGTGAAGTAAGTGGATGTTTCCTCCTGGACTTTTCCTACAATGTCAGCCTCTAGAATCGGCACCTTTTGGAGCAGCATCTCTGTTTACAAGGAGACTATCCATCTTTCCACCCCATGCTGAGGTGTTTGGTTCTACAACTGAAAGCCATTTATCAGGTAGAGGAACACCTGTTGAGGAGGACAGCCCTTCAACTCTGAAAAAGTGTGTCTGTATTACTAGTCTCTCCCTGAAGCCCTGGGGTCTTCAAACAGGGCAGCATGAGTCTGAGATAGATTGACTTTTACCATTTATGAAGGTGTGTGTCCTTCTCTTTTTGGAGATGCCTGTCCCTGTTTCTTTTCAAATGTTGTAATTGTTAAGTAGTTCTGTTTTGGTTGTGTCTGTGGGGAGGAGGTAAGCTGGAGATCTTAACAGTCCATCATTTTGAAACTGATCTTGATTTTATTTTTTAATTATATTTTTGGTTCAGCATCTAATCTCTTAGAGTCTGAGATACATATATATATATATATATATATATATATATATATAATTTTTACATTGTCTCCTGTTTCCTCTATTAACATTAAGGAAATTTGATCTTACTATGCTTGGTATATCCATCATCCTTTTGGTTTTTCCTCAAATGTTCGCTTTTCGAAGATGGTTAAGGTTTTATATTATGATTCAGACTATACTGTGTTGGTCGTTTAACCTTTTTCCACAACCCAAGTGAATTTTTGTTCTGATTTTGGTATATTTAGCTAATTGGTTTTTCCTTTAGACTGTGGTTAACTTGTCTTACATGTGTTTTCTGTCCCTTGGGAGATAATATTCGTCTTACAGAGTTACACTGTCCAAGTGTCAGATCTCTCTCAGTGCAGAGATCTGTACTGCTTGCTGTCCTCATCCGTGCAGCTGTTCTACTATGATTTTATTACCTGGCCGACAGCCTAGGACACACGTCTTTTAATCTTTTTTGCTAAGAAATCCTCCTTTTGGAGATCTCACTTTATTCTTATTTTGTGTATTCCTTAAATATGTTGTATTTTGCTATCTCCTACCTCTACTTTATATTCTCTGTAAATTTCTTTCTTTTCTTACCTGTACAAATACCTCTTCCAGGGTTTTCAGTACTGTTGTAGATTTTTGTTGTTGTTGTTCATATTTTAAAGTTTGGAACAATAACAAATATATAGAAAAGTTGGGAGGCATAGCATTTCTGAACCATTTGATAGTAAATTGTCTGCCCAGTGTCCCACCAACCCCCAAATACTTTATTTCCTGTAAATAAGGGATATTCAGCATAATTATTGAAATTAGTAATTAATTAGAACACATTGCTAACATCCAAATCTCATTGGTTTTCCCAATGTCTTTTTATAACAAAGATCCAGTGTAGAATCATGTATTATATTTAATTGCCATACCTCTTTCGTTTCCTAGATTCTGGAACAATTTCAATATTTCTTTTACTTTCACAACCATAACACTTTTGAGGATCTTAGATCTACTTACTTTGTACAATCGCTTTTAATTTACATTTCTTTAATTTTTTTCTGATTAGATATTTGATTAAATTTTTTCATGATTAGATCTTTGGCAGGGTTATTAGAAGTGATGTTTCATTCTTCTCGGTGTTTTTTATTGGGTGGCAGGTAATTTCAGTTATCCCATTATTAATAGTCACTGGTTGTATGACTAAGGTAGCTGTCAAGCATCTCCTACATAAAGGTGCTTTTTCCCCCATTTTGTAATTAATAAATATTCTTGGTACATTGAAACTATGTAAATATTTTATTAGTCATCAGATTTTTAATTTATATCTACTTACTGGGCTTAATACATTATCATTTATTTTGAAAATCAAATTGTCCTTGATGAGTTGGAATGAACTGATTTATTTTCTTTTTGATCTGACTTTTCCTTCTTTCTTGTATCTAGCAATATAATGTTCCAGTCTTCCCTCCAAAATTGCCTTGGCTATTTTGAATGGAAAGTGGTATGTAGAGTCTGAGATCTACGACCTTCTTGTCCTCACTGCTCGTGGGGTATCTTTACTCCCAGTCCTTCTTAGTATATAGACCCAGGGACTATTTTTATGTGCATGCACATTTACATCTGTATTTCAATATCTGTTAAAATATGAATCCATAATATTTCTTCAGTTGTAATTCAGCACCAAGGGGTTCATTCTGTTTTCCCTTTATATATTTTAACTCACCTCTGACAGTAATGGTTTTTTGTATTTTTTTTGGTGAAGGAGATGAGGTAAACATTGTTCAGACCAGTATCTTTAGACAATTTCAGCTAGAAGTTCCTTAATTTCTGAAGTTCAGTTTCTAAAATATTTTTTAACGGGATACACTTCTAAAATGTGCTATATGGTAAATATACTTAGGTGAGATATTTAATTTTTCAGTAATCCCGGGTTATTACATGAAAGATGGATAGGAAGAATGAGTACTTTTGCTTTCTTGTCCTTCCCCCCAGCCCTGAGTTTTGAACTCAGATCCTTGAGCTTTACATGGCCTGTACTTTAGCCATTGGGCCACAGGGCTATGCCAAGAATTAGTGTCTCCGTTTGATAAGGTTGGAGTTTGATTTGAGTATGAGTGAATGATTTTAATGAAACTGGTTTTTTCCATATTGAGATTATATTGTTTGTATGATCCCAAAGTTTGGAGCATGTATCTTCTAATAATAATGTCCTTAGAATTTCAAACCTTAAGTAAATTTTAGAATCTTGAAGGATACGAGGTGAAGGGGAGCGGAGGTTGTTTTGTTTGCTTTAGGACTAGTGCAAGATACCTGTAATTAAAAAATTAATGAAAGCTATCATCCAGCCTGGAATAAATTGGTTTGATTTCTGCATCCCTGGACATTTAGGAAGTTATTTAAGAGGCATACTTGTGTATCTTTTTGTGACTAGAATAGGCCTACTCTCAGTTTTCTAGGAAAAGATAAGGAACTTGGCATCACCAAATGGATTCTTTGGGTGTCTGTTAATCTCTTGGGACTTAAAAAGATTTAGACAATTGTCCTGGGGCTGACTGCAGAATAGCAGAGACTCTGTATATTACAGGCAGTTGGATTCGTTATAGATACCTAATAGCAGCATAGTGTTCTGTTCTTTCTTTTGAAAACCATTCCCAAACTAGAAACTTTGGAGTCATTTTCTTTATTTTTCTGACCCTTTCTTTACGTTCCAGTGTATCAGTGTGCATGTATGTACATGTATAAGTATTTTTAAGTGAAAATGGGAAATACATATTTATTTCATTTCTGTATAAGGGGATTTAGTAGGTGTGTATGTGTATATGTTAATTAACATTAGAATTCTTTCTAGGTTGTATGTACATCATAATGCTGTATAGAATGTTTATTCCTTTACTCTTGCAAATACATTTTTGCACTTTTATATGATTTTCTAGTGGTTAAATACCTAAAGTGCATTTGTTATATGCATAGTTGAAATTAATAGAATAAAATTCCCTGTGAAAAGTTGGTATCAATTTATGCTTCCACCAAAAGCAAATAAGAATGTCTGCATTCTCAAATAAACTGGAATTAGATGTCTAAAAATATTTGTGCAGATTTTAAGACAGGCAGTACAGTATAGTAGTAAAACATAGGCTTCCAAGTCAGATTATCTAGATTAAAATCTACTACTAATTGTGATGTTGGCAAGTTAAATGTAAGAATTCTTTTGGGAATATTGCATGTTTTTTTGCTTTTTGTGTTCCACATGAATTTAATTGGTTTGTTGCTTGTATGTTTTGGTTATGGTATTTGCTACAAAGAGTTTGAATCTGAAAGTAGTCAGATTTGCAATGGTACATACCTTAAACCTGTGTAATGTTGTGATGCAGTATTTCTTCAGTAAAATTTTAAAAAATAGTCAAAGTTTTTAGTCTTTGTTCGTTTATGGATTTAATTATATTCTTAGAAAGAATTTGTGCCTTGATTATAATAGTCATCCTTAAGTTTTCTTATTTTGGTTTTAAGGAGTAAAATAATCATCTAGTTTCATTTTCTCCAAATTTCCAACTGTTCTAACACCAAATCAAATTGCCGGATGGGAATTTCCATGTTTCCAATGGATTTGCACTTATTTTATATTCCCACTAACAGGTGGGTTCTTTTTTCTCCACACCCTCTCCAACATTTATTATTTCTAGTCTTTTTGATATAGGCTATTATCACTGGTGTCAGGTAATACCTCGTTATGGTTTTTATTTGCCTTTCTCTGATGGTGAGTCATGTAGAACATCTTTTCATGCATCTGTAGACTGTATGGTTTTTTTTAGGTAGGTTTCTATTCCATTCTTCTGCCTATTTTTTGAGTATGTTGTTTGCTTTTTTGTCATTGAGGTTTATGAGATTTTGGAGATTAAGCTCTTGTCTTATGTATGTTGTATGAATATCTTCTATTCCATGGGTTGCATTTTTGTTTAGTGGTGGTTTCTTTCACTGTACAAAAGCTTTTTAGTTTGATGTATTCCCTGTTATCTAGTTTATTTTAGTTTATTTTGTATTACTTTAAAAGATAATTTTCCAGGTGGAATTGAGTCATTCTTTAAGTTCTAAAAATAATTCTTGTTGGTATGTTAATTGAGAATAATTTGAATTTATAGATTAATCTGGGAAGCAACTAATAACTTTCAATAGTATATCTCTAGAAAGCAGTTTTCCACTTATTTAGCATGTCTTTCTGTGGAGTTTGATTTTCTTATATTCATTTTTATAAGTGTGCATATTTCTTGTTATTGATTGGAGGTGTGTATATTTTTTGTCAGTTTTATTTCTCCAAAACATGGAGCGAAGATGCTATTACAAAGGGGCTCTTTGATCAATTGCATTCTTCTCTGGCTATTTAAATAGAGAAAGAGATTGATTTTTCATGTTAACAAGTGCGCTCTACTGAAATGCTAGCAGGGTTTTAGGTGATACTTAGATCATCTAGTTATTAGTTCCAGATGAATAGTAATAGTACCCTTACTTTTAATTAAATCATAAATATAGTCATTAAATTATATTTTCTAATATTTCACAACTTGGAGTACATACTAAAGGGTATTTAATACTTTTTAACTACAAGATTTTGCCAAATCCAGTGTCATGAAGCTTTTACCCTAATGTTTTCTTTTAAGGGTGTAATAATTTGAATTTATAATTTTAAAAAAGGGCTTAGTGATTTAACTTACAATGATTAAACTGTTTTGTATTGTTTTCTAATTGTCTTTGGATATTTACTAATTTATTCTTTTTCAAATACTTGCAAAGATATTAGCATTCTGCGCTTTGTTTTATAAATATTTTAATTTCAGGGTTCTCTTTACAATCAAACCTTTTATTTTCAGATTATTATAGATTAATATGCAATTATAAGAAATCATGCAGTGAAATCTTAGGTACTTTTAATCTATTTTCCTCTTGAGGCAGTATCTGACAGAATTATAGTACACATTTACAGCCAGGCTATTGAATTTATAAGCTACAGAATAGTTCCATCATCACAAGAATCTTTGATGTTCCCTTTCATTACTGCTGTTTCCATCTCCATCCCATACTTTTCATCTTCCTCACTTTTATCTTTTCAAAACTGTGTAAATGAAATCATATACTACATTTAATTTTTGGAATTGGCTTTTGCACTCAGCCTCATTTTCATTAAATTCTTCAGAGTTCTTTCATATGGTAATCATTCATTCATTTTTATTGCTGAGTAGAATTCCGTAGTATGGAGATACTACCAGTTTGTTTAATCTTTGAAGAATATCTTGTTTGCAGTTTGAGATGATTAGGACTAAAGCTACTATGAACATTATGCACAGGTTTTTGTCTCAAAATAAGTTCTCATTTTTCTAGGGTGAATGTGTAATGTCTGTGTTGTGTAGTTTAATTTTATAAGAAACCATCAGCATGTTTTCCAGAATAGTGCAACAGTTTGTGTTCTCACCAAAAGTATATGAGAGATCCAGTTTTTTCACATCCCTGCCAGCATTTGTGCTGTTACTGTTTCTTACTCTTTTTTGTTTTAGCAATCCTTATAGTTACGTAGTGGTATTCCATCATTTAACTTTGTATTTCCATAATAACTAATGAGTTTATTCGTTATCTGTATAGGTAGTGTATTTTGCCTATTTCTGACTGAATTTTTTCTTTTTAGTAATATTTATTATTTTTTTTGTCCACAATGCTACATTCATTTTAGGATATTAAAATTGCATCTCGATCTATATTTCACACCAAACCTACCACCAGAGTTCTAACTGGATATTTTTTAAACTGTTGAGTATTGAGAGTTCTTCATATATTTTAGATACTGGATCTTTTTTTCTGAAGAGTGATTTGAGAATTTGTTTTTCCAGTCTGTTGATCTGCATTTTTGGTTAAGTCTAAGACTGGCTATTCCTATAGCCTGAATTTTTTCTCCTATGTTTTTTCCTGAATGTTTTATTGTTTAATATTTAAATCTCCAATCCACTTTGAATTAATTTTTGCATAACGTGTAAAGTTTAGGGCAAGGTTGTTTTTCGAGTACATGGATGCACCAGTTTTTTCAGCACCAGTTCTTAAAAAGGTTATCTGTAGTCTTCCTCTATTGAATTGTTTTGCGTCTGTTGCAAAATATTGGGAATCTTTGTGTATAGACTTTTTTTTTTTATGTAAGGAAACATATAAAGTAGAAAATAAAAATCACATACAATTTCCTTCCCTGAGATAATCACTATTCATATTTTGTTGTTTTTCTCTTTTTTCTTAAGCTTCTCTGAATAAAATTATATGCTCTTCATTTTAAAAACTTCTCTACCTGTTATTTTTTTTTTAACAATTTTCTATTTATGAATATAAGGACACCATTGGAATGGTTATATAGTTTTCTTTTGTGGAGCTCTAATGTAGTTTATTTTGGAGGGGATTTTATGGTTTCCAACCAGTATTTGATAGCATAGTATTCAACACATAATAGATTCTCAGTATGGATTTGTTGGTGTTAATTTAGACTTATGCATTGTGTGGAGTATAGCATTTATCTTAAAAAGAGAGAACAAAATTCTGCTTTGCTTTTTATCCACTTCTTAATTTGCTATCTGTACCATGCACTGGGATATATAGTAATATTGGGCATTTTCTTGAGAGTAGTGTGTTTTATTTCTTTCAGTTTTGTGCAAGGTGAAGAGGTTTCACCATCAGTTTATAGAGCACAGTTTTGCCTGCTTTGTGTCTCACCTATCTGGTCTACATTGTACGTAGGAGTCAGGATTTGAGGCACATTTCTGGAAGATAATATAATATCTTAATAATATAATATAGGATAATATAATATCCTAGTTGCATATGACATCAACATTTAAACACCTATCTTGGGTTAAGTAGTTTTCTAGGTTCAGGGAGAAGACAAGGAGCAAATGTATGAAGTCCTACTTGATTCTGTATCTAGTCTATTAGTAGTCCTGCCTTTATTCCTGTCAGTTGATCGGTGAAGAAACTGAGGTACGCATGCAGTTAGTTGACTGTGTAACTTTCTAGCTTTTTGTTTCTTTAAAGACTTTTTCAAAAGATATTCTAAGGCATTTTTAAAATTAATTTTTCTTTTATTCCTTTAACACGTGATAGAATTTTAAAAATATGATCCCTGGATATTCAGTTTGACTATTTTTAATATTTCTTAAAATAAGATTTAAGATGACTTAACAGGATGTATATGCTATAGTTAATAGAAATAGAAATTCAGGTCCAAGGAAAGATGTAAGAAAATAAATAAAACTTTTAAGTAATTTAGCATAGTTACTGTGATAGAACATCAGATTAGCTAAGCTTTCTCAGAGCCAAGGTTCTCATCCTAAATAAAGAAATATACACAAGTTCTCCAGAGGATTTTATTTGCATTTAATGCTAAATGATTTCTAAATGAATTCCCTTGTGTAAGCTTTAGTAAGTAATGAATGGACAGTGGTGTTGCAACTTTTTTTTAAAAAGAAAGATGGTAGGCAGGCAGGCAGGCAGGCAGGCAAGAGGGAAGAGAAAGCATTTTGTTACTTATTTGTATCTCCCACAGGCCCTGGGTCACAAACCTGGATCCCTGGGTTTACTTGGTCTAAGCCCTAACTACTGGCATGTCTGTTGGAATAATTTAATAGTTTGTATTCTATAGTATTTAGACTTTTTCATAATTATTCTTTTTTATTAAAAGAGGGGTATAATATACAAAAAAACTCAACAAAGATACAGTGCATATGAGGGTAGACTAATGTGCTTCACAAATGTAGAGGTATTTTTGGTACTTCATCTTGATCTTAGGGTAGACTAGACCTAAATGAATGTAGCATTTTTTTTATGCTCTTCTAACCATCATTAATCTAATTTTTAGACTTTTAAAACTGGATAACTTCAAAATGTTACTTTTGTTTTGTTTTAAGAACAGTGCAGGCTGGAATGAAGGCAAGTAGGCAGGCAGGAAAAGGAGGAGGAAGAAGCATTTTATTTTATTTTTATTTAGTTTACACTGGTTGTTTCCCCCTGGTCCCAGAACTTGAACCCAGGGGTATGTGGCCTGCCTTCCTTTGGAGGTGATTGACCCAACCACTGCGCCACCGGGCGTGCTAGAATTTTACTTCCTAATAAAAAGATGGCACATCAGAGTTTTGTCTAGCATATTGATGCTCTGGAAAGCAGTTGAGAAAATGGTATCATTATTGCCATATTAAGAAATTTGAGAAGTATTTGTAGCTAACTAAAAAGACCATTCCTCTTTATATTGAGGGTAGTTGCTCTAAGAAAACTTACAATTTAAAAAGTTAGGTTTAGGTCTTTTCCTGGTACCTAATGCATTGCTTTTCTAAGAGCACTAAACACACAAAAAGATGTGATGATTTTGAAGATTTCCAAAAATGTGTAAGCAGTCGCAAGCCTACTGTAAAAAGATCTCAGAGTCCTTGAAAGTGTTAAATTTTGGGTAGCATGGTATTCCAGTTTGCTAGACACAGCTGGCTTTAAAAAAAATTATCCATGTCTGGATATACTGCATTTCATTGACCTACTGAAGGATATCCATGTTGCTTCCAAGTTTTGGCTTTTATAAATAAAGCTGCTATAAACATCTGTGTGAAAGTTTTTGCATAGATATGAGTTTCCAATTCCTTTTGAAAGGAGTGCTATTATTGGATAATGTATTAGAGTATGTTCAATTTTCTAAGAAAGTATGAAACTGTCTTCCAAAGTGCCTGTGTTCCATTTTGCATTCCTACCAGCAGCGAATGAAAGTTCTGGATCCTCACTAGTATTTGGTGTTGGCAGTGTTCCACATCTTGAGCAATTTAATAGTATCTCATTGCTTTTAATTTGCATTTCCCTGATGACATATGATTTGGAGCATCTTTTTCATGTTTACTTACTACCGTCTGTATATCTTTTCTGGTGAGGTGAGAGTATTGAGATCTCTGGCTAGTTTTTAAATTGGGTTTTTTCTTTTTTGTTTATTGTTGAGTTTGCAGAGTTCTTTGTGTATTTTGATTAAGTCTTTTATCAGATATGTCTTTTGCAAATGGTTTCTGCCAGTCTGTGACTTGCCTTCTTATTCTCTTGACATTTTAATTTGTAGAGCGGCAAGTTCGTAATTTTATTGAAGTCTATTTTATCAGTTATTGTTTTCATGGATTTTTGCCTTTAGTTTAAAAACTCTTTACCATATCTTAAGTCAATGAGATTTTCTTCTACATTATCTTCTAGGAGTTTTATAGTTTTGTGTTTTATATTTAGATCTATAATCCATTTTGAGTTAATTTTTGTGAAGGATATAGGTTTGTGTTCTAGATTCATTTTTGCATGTGGATGTCCAGTTTTGCACCATTTGTTGAAAAGTCTGGCTTGCTCCATTGTATTGCCTTTAGGTCTGTATTTTTTTTAATTGCCCAAAGTACTAAATGGATTAGAGGTCACCATTTTTCAGAGTAAGGAGGGGTCATTGTGAACTGGGAAGTTATTTTGCAGGTTTTTCCAATTTATCCATCTATCTGTATTAAAATTTTGGAATGATTTCCACCGTGGAATTTTTATTGCTAAAAATATTCCAAAATCCATATTCACATGTAAGCATTTTCTCAATAAGAATATTGGAAATATAATGTTCTTTACATTTTTTAGATCTAAGATATTCTAACATTCATTGAGAATCATTGATGTTATAGAAAGCTTTCATACTTTGAGTCTTAAACCTGGCCTCTTATTTGTCTCTTGACCTTTGTTTGTAGTCAGATGTGCATAAAATACCTCTTATAGGGATGCCAGTACAAGGCACATGAATGAACTTGGCACAAAGCATACAGCAGTGGAGCTCTTTAAACAAAAACCTTTTCCTATTTGCTTTTCTACAGAGAATTAAAGCAAATTATTAGCAAAAGTACTTTCAGAATTCCAGAAGAAATGTTTGGCATAATTTAATGGTATGATACCTAACATTTTCATTTGAATTCTACTTAAAAGTACACATTTTTATAGATAAAACTTCATCAAGTGGTGGTATTTTTAAGCTTTACTTATAAGGAACAATAATTAAGTTTTTAAAATTCTTCTGTAACAAGATTATGGGATTGATTTGGCTTCCTTTGGAAGTGAGCCCATATCAAACAATTACTGAAAGAGGAGGATTTCAAGCGGGCCTGTCTCTTTTCTGATTGCCACCGTTTTTTGTTATTTACTTGTGGTTCCTGTTTTATAGTGTCTCTTCTCTTTAACTTAGAAAAATATAAACTTATGAAAGAAATTAGATCTTTGTCTTCACCAGGTGAATTTGCTTTTTTAGCTGCAGTTTTTGGAGAGGGTCCAAAACAACTAAATAATGATGGAATTTCAAATCAGGTCATGTTTTTCAGTGAGTTTGGCTCAGTTTCTAGGGCATTGTACACACTGAATAAAGACACTTTCTTTATAAACAGTTTTATTTAAAATACCACTTAAAGAACCAAAGAAGTAATTAGCAGGTTGATGTGACAGGTGGAACAAGGAGTATGTAGTAAGGTAAAAGATTTTTTTACCTGATCAAGAAATTTGACTCAGTAATAAAACTGTATAAAGGTAAATTGGAATCAGATTATAGAGTTTTGGGTGTAATTTATTTTAAGATTTTGAAGGGAGGAAGACAGTAAATAATTCTAAGGAAAAATTCATGTGAGTGGGATTATTATATTAGTTTGGATTCTGTTATATTAATACATAGTAGTG
The DNA here is from genome assembly GCA_004363575.1 of Solenodon paradoxus. Lineage (NCBI taxonomy): Eukaryota > Metazoa > Chordata > Mammalia > Eulipotyphla > Solenodontidae > Solenodon > Solenodon paradoxus. The sequence goes on from RJWH01001185.1 coordinate 161,831, forward strand.
GTATTAATAAGATACAGAGTCTAGATCTGAAAAAATGCAGTGTCTTAAAAAAATCATTCAGGGTGCACCCTGGTGGCCTAGCAGTCTAGTCCACCTGGGAGCAGTCCCACATATATCCCAAGGTCCCAGGTTCAAGACCCAGGATCAGAGGAACAACCACTGTAAACAACTAAATGAAAAATAAAGTGCTTCTTCCTGGTCTCCCTGATTGCCTGCATTCCTGCCTGTACCTTGCCATAAAAATAAAAAAATAAAAAAATTCATTCAAACATACTTAATAACAAATCTGTTGTAAGAAATAGACTACAAGAAATGTTAAATGGGTGAATAAATAGCAAAGTATTTTCTAATTAAAATTTACATAAATGAGAGGTGGTGGTGTGAAGCAAAAAATAAGGGTTTTCTAATATTTACAAGTGAAATATATGGCAACAGCATGATATATGGGAGAGAGTAAATGTAATAATCTATACTCTTAAATTTCTTAGATTACCCAGGAAGTGGTATACTATTATTTGAAAGTGTACCATAATTAAGAATATATGCTTTGAATTTCTAGAGCAGTCAAAAAAAATGTGTAGCTAAAAATCCATAAAAGAAGATAATATGGGTGAAAATAACTTTATTAGAAGGCAGGAAAGAGAACAAAAATCAAATAGAAAATAAATAGCAAAATAATAGACTTAAATTAAGCCACACAATAATTAAGTATAAATAAAGGTTTTAAAAAAAAAAAAAACTCATCACGTGCTTTAAGGGGTAAATGCTGCCTCAGGCCGGCATAGACCACATGTATCCTAAGGACCTGGGTTTGTGTCCTGGGGCCAAGGGGAACAATCAAGATGAACAACTAAATAAAATATGTGCTGCTTCCTCATCTTTCTTCCTGCTTGCCTACTTGCCTTCATTCCTGCCTGTACCTTTCCTTTTTTATTTTCCCTCAAAAGCCTATTGTCAAAACAATAAAAATTACCAAGGCCAACTCTATTCTTCATAGGCACTGTTACTTGCCCAACAAACTTCTGTCACGGTGGGTTAGTATAAGGAAGTCACAAGGTTAGTCCAAATTCAAGGAGTGGGGAAATAGACTCATGTTAGATTTCCCTGAAGGTTTGGGAGTTTCTTGGTTCAGAAGCATGAAAGAAATAACCCAGCAATGCTTTGAGTATCCGAAAGGTTTTACTGGCGCCTCTAAGCGGGCTATTGCACTAAGGGAGTGTATGCACTAAATGGGGGAGTGGCTATTGGTTATTTTTATAGGATGGGGAGAGTAGTTGCAGATAGCATGGACTTTCAGCTGCTGCAGTTTACTCAGTCTCAAGTCTGTTAAGAAATCCATTAAAATGTTAATAATACAAGACATTAGTCAAAACTGTATGAGGATCATTATCAGAAAAGACTGAGGAAAGAGTATAGCGTCAAAAGACACCACCAGGAAAGACTGATTCAAAGACCCCCAAATGCCACACAGTGAAGCCCCCAGCACAACTTGGGGGCTTCCCATGCTTTTCTGGGAGCTCTTGTTCTTCCTATCAACGCAGCCTCTTGATCTTAGGTAGAGGAAAACCTTATGGCCATGTTTCTTAATTTAGGGTGATTAAACAGAAACAGTAAAGGCTTGGACATTTTACTCTGCTCGTAAGCTAATATATAAGCTTGCCAGAAAACATATTTCAAGATCAGAGATGAGTTTATTTCTTACTATGAAAGCAGCAACCAAGCAATATCTTGTCAGTTACCTGAGCCAAAACTTTCATAGAGCAACGTAGTGAGGGTCAGGTGGTATCTGCACAAGTAGAAGTGTGCTTTATAGAAGTGTCATATGTTAGGAAACTGATCTTAAATAGGACCGGACCACTGGTGACCAGACTGCCCTCTCCTCTGGAATGAGAGAAGGAACCTTATCTTTACCATGGAATTTAAGCAAATATCTGAACTGAGGACATTGGGCTGTCTTATGTTGCCAAGTGTTATTATCTTGAATGTCTCCTTATATATGTCTTAAATTCTCTGTAAATGATATTGTTTAGAGGACCCAGACTATGTAAAAACGTGAGATGTTAATGGAGTACTGTTTTCCAATCTGGTGTACCCTTTTGCACAATAATTTGTATCTTCTCCTATACAAAATTTGATAAACTCTAAAAATCTTATCCCATTAGTATAGGCTTAGAGTTCAGTATCTTATCATCTAAATGAGGTTCACGTACAGATGAGGCTCTGCAATGTCGTTTGTAATTAGAGAATTTAAAACGAAATACAGTGCTATGCAGCCACTACATAGGTTAAAATTAAGAAAGGCCAAAAATAACAAGAAAGATGCAGGCAGACAGGAACAAAGGCAAGCAGGCAAGCAGGCAAGAAAAGAGGGGAAGATCATCCGTTCACTTTTTTTTTTTAGTTGTTCATTTTGGTTACTCCCCTGGCTGTAAGCTGGGAACCTGGGTCCTTGGAATGTATGTGGACTGTGTTTGGCTGGGATGGTGGGCCCAATTGCTACTCTACCAGGGTGCACCTAAAACAACTTTTTAAAAATGAAGTTGAAGTACAACTGGGTGGAGTAGCGGTTAGGTCATTGCCTCTGAAGGAGCGTAAGCCACATACCCCTGGGTTTGAGTCCTGGGGTTGGGGGTGGAGGCAGCCAGTGTGAACAATTGAATGAAAATAAAATGCTTCTTTCCCCTCTCTCTTCCTGCCTGCCTGCCTACTTGCCTTCATTCTTGTCTGCACCTTTCCTTTAAAAAATTAAATTAAATTAAATTAAATATACTTGGAGAATATAACCCAGCAATTTCACTCCCATATATTTACTCTTGAGAATCAAAGCCTGTATTTTCATAACACTTCTGTATAAACATTGTAGCAATCTTCTTCAGCAGGTTGCCCTGGTCAAGATATTGACTGGAAAGTAGTATGTGGGAGCTTTCTGGGATACTGAAAAGATTTTATATCTTGATTGCTGTTGGTTACATGAATGTATACATTTGCCAAACCATACTATATAAGATCTCTATATTTCATTACGTAAATTACTAAAAAGTGGAAGATTCTGGAAATGCCAAAATGCCTTTGTATAGTCAAGAAACATGCTTACTACTTTAATTTACAGCATGATATTTTTTAAGACATGTTTAGACTACTTGGTTTGACATAAATGTTTGATTATTAGTGCTGATATTGAAGAAACTCGGTTTTCCTACTGGATTAGAATTAGGCTAACTAGGGTTAGACACAGATAATTTTATAGCCGTAAATGTGAAACCTGGTGTTTCACGGCCTCCTTTCCTAATTTCTTGACTGATTTTGTGACACAGCACATTTTATTCATTCAGGTATTGATTTTTGTCTGCTGAATCAAATGCTTGTATGTAGCATTTATAATTTATTACATAAATTTCTTACCTTTTTCCTTATATTTGTAATATTACTCTTTTCATTATTTGCTACTCATGTACTTACCAGTAAATGGGTTATTGTGCATAAAATGCCGCAAGAACTCAGCATAGGTATACCAAATACAAGTTAGCAAACACTGATAACTATGATTAAATTAAGTGCTCAAATGCAATCACTAAATACCATCTAACAGCTGTAGGCATGCCTGAGGAGTCGCATTGTACATTTGAACTTCTGAACTGAAATAGAAAGAGTTACTCTAACAGAAGAGTCCTCTTAAATCTCACTAAGAATAATTCCTGATTTCTTTAGCCCATTAGAGAAATACAACTTTATTTTTTAAAAACTTTATAGTGATTTCACTCTTCAGTTGTTGCAATATCTTTAAAACTCTGTCAAAATTCATGGATGATGGCAAGGGAGAAAAGTTGGTGATTTGAGTAGGAATGAAGTAAGATTGATCATGTATTGATTATTGAAACAAAAAAAGAATCATCAGCATTTTAAGAATCAAGGTTTAAAAAAATGTGTATCTATCTTTTAAATCAGAATCTGTGGTCTGATTAAATTGAATTAGAAGTTGTGGTCATGTATATTTTTGAAATATACCCTAGGCGAATTTTATTCAGCTAGTTTTATATCATTGCACCAAGGTTTCTTGTGTTTTCTTCCTCCTAAGCAGCTGTTTTGCTTTTGGGAGATTTTTTAGGACAGTCTATGGATGGTTGCCTAAATTTGGTTATAAAAAACATATCAATGGGCTAATCTCTTGCGATAACTAGATTATTCCCATCTGCCTACAAATCTACTGTTGTGGCTCTTGCTTAACATGGTACTCTTACTACTGCCTTATTTTTCTAATGTTCTTTATAGCCAAACTCCTTGTGTTTCCTGTATTTGAAATTGTTATAAGATCTTTTCTTTCTTGAATCTTCTTCACAGTATTTTGTCTCCACTACTATAAGTAATCCTGTATAGATAACCAGTGACCTACACATTACTTCATAGTGGCAGTTCTGAGTCTTCATTAATGTAATTAATGTCGTCTTCTTAGAAACATTTTTTTCACTTGGCTTTCTGATACTACATTTTTGGTGGGAGGTGGGTTCTCTTGACTTCACCCTGCAATGTTCTTTGCTGGTTCTACATCTTCTTTCTAAACTCTTAATTTTTGTAATAATCTCAGTTATCTGTTTGCCTTTCAATCTGTACTCATGCCCTTAATGCTTTTCATTTAATTTCATTGCCTTAAGGCCTTAAGTATCCTCTTTAAGCAGATGACTTCCAAATTTACAGCTTAAGTTGGTATCTCATGTCTCTGAATATCCATAATCAATCATCTGACTACTTAGAATCCCACTGTGACATTTTCAGGTACTTCAACGTAAAGTTTCTAAACACAAAGCTCTCATCTCTCTTCTCTCCAACTTGCTCCTTCCATAGTCTTACTCCATCTCAACATACTGGCAATTCCTTTCCTTTTTTTTTTTTTTTTTTAAAGGAAAGATGCAGGTAGGAATGAAGAGTAGGCAGGCAGGCAGACAAGAAGAGAAAGAGGAAGAAGCACTTTTTTTCATTTTTATGTAGTTGTTTGCACTGGTTGTTTTCCCCCACAGCCGGGACTCAAACCCAGGGGTACATGGCTTGGGCTCCTTTGGAGGCGATTGGCGTAACTGCCACTCCACCAGGGTATACGAGGCAATTCCATTCTAACCAGGCCATTATTATTTATATGGGAGTATGCTGAATGCCCTGTTTAGTGACCTTTACTTGCTATACACAAAGGTATTTTCTTTTTTCCCTCATATTTATTGAAGTAATGCTAATTTATAAAATAATATAGCCTGTATATGTAGGTTCACCATTTGTCAAATATATGAGAATATACCATGCCCACCACCAAATTACCAAAAATCCTTCACCATTGGCCATTAAACCTCACAACCATTTGCTCCCACCCCCCAAATCTTTCCCTGCTGATAACCTTAGTTTTATTGTCAATGTCCAAGAGTTTGTTTTTGTTTCATCCATTTGCTTTGTTTTTTTATATTCCACATATGCATGAGATCATCTGGTAATTTGTCTTTCACCTTTTGACTTATTTAATATAGCATAATCCCCTCAAGCTTCATCCATTTTGTTGCAAATGACAGGCTCCAACCTTTTATAGGGCTGTATAGTATTCCTTTCTGTATATATACACCACATCTTCTGTAGCCATTCATCTGATGATGGCTTCCAGTTCTTCACTATTGCAAATAATGCTTCAGTAAACATGGGAGTACATATATATACTTCTGAAAATTAGTGTTTTTGTCAGTTTTGGGGGGATAAATAAATACCCAGAACTGAGATGACTGGATAATATGGAATTTCCATTCTCAGTTTTTTTAGGGGTCTATACTGCTTTCCATAAAGGTTGCACTAACTTACACTCCTGTCAGCAGTGTATAAGGGTCTTTCTTTTCTCTGCATCCTCACTAATATTTGTTGTTTTCAGTTTGGGATATTTAGCTATTCTCACATGTGTGAAGTGATACTGTTATTTTGATTTGTATTTCCCTAATAATAAGTGAGGAAGAAAAGGTTTTCACATGCCTGATGGTCATCTGCATGTCATCTTTGGAGAAATATCTGTCCAATTCTGCCCAGTTTTTGATTTTTTTTGTTGTTGTTGTTGTTCTTGAGTTATCTCTATATCTCTATATCAGATATGTATAGCATATATATAGAATGTTAAGCTCTTGCAAGATGTGCAGTGTGCAAAATATCTTCTCCCATTCAATAGGGTGTCTTTTTGTTTTGGTGATAGTTATTTTGGCTATGCAAAACTTTTTTATTTAATGTCCCATTTTGTTAGTCTTGAGTGCATTCTAACAGTTCACGTTTTACTCTCCTGACATTTTATATTTTGATGTCTCGTTGCTTCTAAGTGGGGTTTCTTTTACTGTTGTTGGACTTTCTTTAGTATTTCTTATAAGACTGGTTTCATAGTGATAAATTCCTTTTATCTTTGTCTATAAAGCTCCTTATTATTCCTTCAATTCTAAGTGATAATAGATCAGGAAAGAGAATTCTTGGTTGGAAGTCCTTATCTTTCAGTACTTTGAATATGTCATGTCTTCCATTCTGGCCTGTAAAGTTTCAGCTGAGAAATTTACAACAGCAGTCTCATAGCAGGAGGTGGTTCGTTTTTAACTTATTTTTCTCTAGCCACTTTTAAGGTTCTCTGTCTTATACTTTTGACATTTCAGTGACAATTTAATGTCTTAGCGTAGGTCTGTTTGAGTTTCTTTTGTTTGGAACTCTTTTGGGTTTCCTGATTTGAATGTGTTTCCTTCCTTAGATTAGGGAAATTTTCAACTATCATTTCTTCAAATGTAGTTTTTGCCCCTTTCTCTTTTCTCCTTTTGAGATCCATGTAATGGGAACATTGTTGTTCTTGATGTTAGCCAATAGGTCTTGTGTAATTTTTTTTTTCTCTTTGCTGGGGTCTGCTTTGCTCTACTTCTAGCTCACTTCTTTGATTGGAGACTTCTTCCAGCCTACTGTTGAACCCCGCTGTTGCTGTTGTTTTTTGGCTCAGCTATTAACTTCTTTAGTTTCATGAATTCTGTTCAGAACTGCCTCATATTTTCTCTGCCTTTGTTGTAGTTCTTTTTTGGTTCCTCCATTGTTTTCCTGATTTCTGTGAGTATCACTGGTAACTATTGCTTTAAAGTTTTATATAATAATTTATTTAATTCTGCTACATTCTTTTTCCTTGGGGTTTTGCTTTTGTCCATTATTTCACGTATTTCTCTGTTCACTTCCATCTCTTTTATTTTCTATGGTTATTTCTATGGGTTTATTTTTTCTTTTGTAAAGGCCTGCTGTTAGGGTATCGATTTGCACAGTGCAATTCTGGTTATTCCTCTGAAATGCTAGACTTACTTTAGTTGCATGATCTCAGCAATCATCTGGATTGTTGAAGTTCTGGAGCCCACCCTGTGTTAAAGCCTGAGACTAGCCTTTAGTGGTAAGGTAACTAGGACAGGTAATGTAGAAATCTCTCCCAGAGTCACAGACATAAAAAGCAATGCACAAGGGAAGATACCCAAGAGTTATGGGCCCTGCCTGCAAGCAGGCCACAGTCCCAACAGAGGTCACTGGAAAGAGAGAGCTGGTAAGGGATTTTAGTGGAATACCCTTCTCCTGTGGTGTCTTTTTAGTCTTCCATTTGATCGACAATCCCAGCAGGGGATCTGTAAACAAACCCTGGGGGCCTGGGAGTGGAAGTTCTAGGAAGTACCAAGCAAAGAGGAAGCTGGCTTCAGCCCTGCTGCAGCAAGGCAGCCTAGTGCCAACAGTCCACTCAAGTGACCATGGAGGGACCGGTACTTTCCCCTGGGGAATTCCTTCAGTAACAACCTCTGTTACCCACCCAGCTAGGAAGCAGCATCTATGTTCACAAGCATGCTGGCCCTCTTCCCCACCCCTTCACTGAGATTTTTGGATTAATGATTGAAACCCACTTCCTAGAAATGGAGGTAAATTGAGGGAGAGAGCCCTTCAGCTCCAGGAGAGTCTTTACCACCAGTCTTACCCTATGGTATCAGGGCAACTGTAGCCAAGACATAGGGGTTTTTCCTATCGTTTATGAAAGCCTGGTCCCTTTTCTCTGTAGATGCTCTCCCCCTTTCTTTTCAAAGGTAATAGTTGCTACATAGGTATATTTTAGTTGTGCCTATAGTGAGGAGACAAGCTCAGGCTCTTAATAGTCTGCCATCTTGGAAACCTAGTCACACAAATGTATTTTATCAGCACATATACTGCATGTGGAATTTGTGAAGGTGGTTAAACAACTCAGTAGTCCTAAGCCATTTATCATAGCGACGAAAAGTCCAATGTATTTGGGCAACTATATAAAATTCTGAAGCACATTTATTAATAGCATTAAATTTTTTTGTAAAGCGACTTCAATTTTTTTAAATTGCTGTTGAAGTAACATTGATTTATAGCATGTTATAGGTTTCAGATGTGTTACATTATAAATTAGCATCTATGTATATACAACATACACTTCACCAAAAGTCTAGTCCCCATCTTTCACTATACAGTTGACCCCATTTAATCACCTCCTTTTCCCCTTTCCATTCTGTTAACACTATTTTTTCTTAGACTAATAGTTTGATATTATTTTGTTTGTTCAGTTGTTTTTGTTGAACTTCCAAATGAGTGAAATCATATGGTATTAGTCTATTCACGTGACTGATTTCACTTAGAATAGTACCCTCTAGATTCATCTGTATTGTTGCAAATGACATGATTTCATCTTTTTTTAAAATCTAAGTATAGTGTGTGTGTGTGTGTGTGTGTGTGTGTGTGTGTGTGTGTGTGTAATCTATTATCTAATCATGAACACTTAGGTTGTTTGTAACTGTTGGGTATTCTGTATAATGTAATCAAAAGGGATGCATATATCTCTAGAGAGTTAGTGTTTTTTGATATTTTTAAAATAAATATGCAGAGGTAAGATAACTGATTACGTGATAATTCTTTTAATTTTTTCAGGACTCTCCATACTCTTTACCATGATAATTAACATCTCTACCAACAGAGTCTAATGATTTCCATTTCTCTACATCCTCGCTAACACTTGTCTCTTGTCTTTTATAAAATCTTTCCCCTCAGGTATGAGGTTATATATCCTTGTTTTTTATTGCATTTTCCTGTTAGAAGGAATTTTCCTATTAGAAATGATGAATATCTTTTCATGTGCCTCTTGACCATCTGTTATGTCCTCTTTGGTGAAGTGTCTATTCAGATCCTTTCCCATTTTTTGATTGTTTGGATTTTTGTTGTTGAGTTATTTGAATTCTTTGTATATTGTTATCCCATTATTGAATGTATGACTTGCAAATATCTTCTCCCATTCAGTAGGTTTTCTTTTCATTTTGATGATAGTTTCTTTCACCGTGCAGAGATTTTCAGTTTGATGTTTTGTTGTTTGTTTCTCTTATTTGCACAGACTTCCCAGACATTTCTAAGGCCAGTGTCAAGGAGCATACTGTCTATGTTGCCTTCTGGGTATTTAAGGTTTCATGTCTTAAATTCAAGTCTTTATTTCATTTTGTATTAATTTTAGGGAGTCACTATTTTTTGAGAGAAAACTTTTGTGATATTTTGTTAATGCTATTTGGAATTTAGGCTATCTTGCTTTTGAATGTGTTGGCTATAGATAGAGATAACTTAGCAATTATGTTAGCAAATAGGTGATTTAGGTATCTTCCTTACCAAGAAATGCAGAAGTGAGCAGTAGTTAACAGTAGCAACATTAATATTGCTTAACAATACTGTTAGAATCCCCCATCTTGTTTTGTCTTTCTACTAGTCAGCCTTAGGTTAGTTTTTTAATCTTTATGCTTGTTGACTTATGGCCACAGGATGGTGTTGCTACAGTAGATATGTTCATAGTTGTCTCTGATAAAGAAAAGCAAATGTTTTCCCAGAACCAACCCTTAGTCCATTCCTAAGTAGACTTCTAAGTATGTATCATTGATCTTAACTGTCCCTGTCTAATCTTCCCCTCCTTGGAAAGTTCAAAAGTCAATTTTTAACCTTGGTTCATTACCACCCTAGAGAAAGTATAAGGTTTGGAAAAGGAGGGATAGAATCAGATAAGCAATTAGCAGTGAATGTCACATAGAACCAGAAAAATGATTCAATTTAAATATGTTTGGTAATTAGAATTTATTTGCTTGGGAAAACATCATTATTTTCTCTGTAAGTTCAGATAAATGGAATTTTAATGATAGAAGGATACAGACTCAGATAACATTGTTTAATTATAAAATTGATGAGAAAAGAAGAATCCTGGATGACATTGAATAAAATTGTTTTCTGAGGGCCTGTTTCATTATATGTTGTTTGAAATTGCAATTCAAAGAACTTAACCACTAATTTAAGTGAGGACTTACAGATTTGTTACTTGATATAGATGAGGGCTCTCAATAGTCTACAGATGTACTGAGAACAATGGTTGACTATGGTTGTTTATTTGACGTTAGTAAAACTGTGTGTTCATTTACCTGGTAAACTTGAGAGTTTTAATTACAGTAAATAAATAGAAGAGGTGTTCCTTAAAGTCCTAGAAACCTATTTTACGTTGTGCTTTTTTCTGTTTGTTTTTGTTTCCATAGAATGTTGGCTCAATTAAGAAACATCAGGGAGACTAATTCAACCCAGTGGTAAGTAACTTTAATTTCTTTTGTTCAAAGGTGACTTATTTTTAATCCTGGCTCTGGGTCTCAAACCCAGGCCTGTAAGCTTTATGTGGCCTGCACCTGAGATGGATGTGCCAGAAAATGATTTGGGCTTATGCCTTCAGAATATTTTTACATCTACCATGTTAAGTCTGATTTGTTAGTTTTTCTTATCACAACACTAAAATTCTAATTAACTATTCCATTGTTGAATCATTTCCTGTTTAGACTTTCTCTTTTTGATTTGCTTTGTTGTAATATTGGATAAGAGAGGATCTCTTTGGGTGTTCTTTGTTACTTATTTATTACTTTTTCATATGTTATTTTCTTCCTCTGCCCTAAATAATTAAGGTCCCCCCTCCTCTCATCAGTTTTTAGTCTACTAGAGTCTATTTTTGTGTTGATTCAAGGCCCACTGAAATTCATTTGAGATCTAATCTAGCTTTCTTCACAGCTTCTGTTCATGGGAAATTTTCCTTTGCACAGTAAATGTTTTGCAGCTTCCTAGAGCTTAGTGTTTAGTGCTTTTTTTCCAAATTCATTTGTCTTTTCCTGGAAGTTCTGCAATTTCTGATCATCTATCTATAGCATGATCACTTTATGATTATTAGCACTGTGGAACAATCATGGAAATTATTTTATCTTCATTTTATTTTATCTTTATTTTATTACTCTTTGTATGTTTTCTTATACATATAGTGCCTTGCACCGATAAACATCTAAACAAATATACTCTTAAATCACATATTTGATAATATTTCTTGTCCTTTTTTCTCAGCTAGTTAGTATACTACCCAAATATATTATAATTTCTGGGAAATGGACTTTTTAGACTATCTTCTGTCTTATAAATATAAGTATATAATATTTATAATGTGATGATTCAGAATAGCAGTTTGGAGTATTATACTAGCACTATCCCATAGAACTTTATGTTGAGATCGAAATATTCTGTGTCTTAGCATGGTAACCACGAGTCACATATGACTTATAAGCATTCTCCCTTTCTAGAATCTTTACTGCACTTAGCTAAATACTCACTTTTGAGCACAAGGGGGAGGGAAAAGTTATGCAACGAACATGTGACAGTTAAGTGGTTAGTATGACTGAGAAACCAGATTTTTATTTAATTTTAAGGTTAAAATGCCACATGTGTCTAGTGACATTGTGTTGGACAGAGCAGAGAGAGTTCCTTACTGTTGCTATTGTGTCCCCTTTAACTCATTATTACTTGAATTCTTAAAATCTAATGAACAAGAAATTTTATATATTTTTAATCTTATATCTTAAATATAAAACTAATCTAAATTTCTCTTTAGCAGTTCTTTTTATTTCATTAAAACTGCTTATTCTAAGAAAAACATCTTCACATAAAATAGATGTTAAAAAAATTCAGTAAACTTTTCTGAATATTTGTTGACAAAGGTTTTATATATAACCAAGCATTTGATATTTGATATCATAGTATAGACTTGGAAAAGTTTTTTCATTGACCTTCTTAAGGTCTGTGTATAGCTGGGTCTGAAAATTAAATCGACAAAGAAGATTAAATAGGAGAAAGCCATACAAATTTATTTAAGTTTTAAGTAACAAGTGATCTTTCACAGGGAAATGAAGACCAAATAAGCCATTAAATGGAATATTTTTATGCTAGGTTTAATGAATTGTTTACATATATGTCAAAGAATGCGAAGTGGGTGTAAACTGAGGGAAATTTAGCAAGGCCTCTTAGGATTCCGCTTGTCCTCAGAGATGAGATGAGATTAACTTCTGAGTAGAGGAAGAGCACCTCTCACTTTAAGGGTTTTATGACCTGTTTCAGGTGAGAAGAGCAGGAGAGGTCAGAGTGACCTTTCTGCTTCCTCTGTTTTCTCAGACTTTTAGTTTAGAAGACAGTTTCTCATCCATCCCACGGATATGCGGGGAATACCTTCCAAGATCAGTGACTAGTACCAAACTCTGTTTTTTCCATATGTACACATATCCATGATGAAATTTATAAATTAGGCACAGTAATAATAATAAATAAGTAGAACAGTATAACAATTATGTAGTAAAAATTAAGTGACTGTCACTTACAATTAAGTGACTTTTTCTCTCAAAGTATCTTATTATACATAATTATTTTTGGACTACAGCTGACTGCAGGTAACTGAAACCTCAGAAAGTGAAACTGCAGATAAGGGGGACTACTGTATTCAGTATGCCAGGTGCCATATTTTGGTGTAGCGCGTCCTTACTTCCTCTGTTTTTTGTAAACCCTGAAGAAGTATATAGTAAAGATCTATTGATATTTGAATCATTTCAAGAACTCGAGTTTAAAACATATCGTATAATGAGAAGCAAGAATGCAAGGCACAGAATCAGTGGAAAAGTGGAGATAATAGTACCTACCTTAGAGATATGAGGATAAAATAAGAATGTCATATGTTTTATCTAAAAAGTTAATACAATGCTTGACACCTGGTGGTTGAGTGAAAATAGATATTTTTAATTGCAGGGAGCGCCCCCTTGTTGCTAGGTGGCGCAGGCAGCTACGGTGCACAGGCAGTGAAAGCAAGGATCTATCGAGGGACGCATTCTAGCATTCGTGCACTTTCAGTCTATTATATAAATTTGAATCACACAAGTTTAGAAGCAGTACCTTGCAGAGCCATTATTGGAGCCTGAGGATCTCCCTCCCTCAGTCCCATCCAAAAATTAGTAATACAGATTCTGTCTTTATTAAAAATTAGCCATATTCTTCATAAATGGACTTTTTAAATCATTTTTATCTTCTTTAAAAAAATTGCATTGAAGTATTTAATTTGATTACTGCGTTTTTTTTTTTTAGTGTGTCTTTAAATTTTTGTCTGAGACATTTGTCTTAGTGGTTCAAACCTAGTCTTGTCCCTGGTTAGAAGTAATTTAATAACATCAATAAAGTAGAGCACGATTGTTTACTGAAGTGGCTTTTCTTTTCTAATGTCATCTTAGCCTAGTTGAAATTAACATGTATATACATTGTATTCTTAATAAAATTAGCTTGAGAATTTTTAGTAATTCAGAATTGGACTTCCTAGTTAATTTGAATTAGTTCTATACTTTACTGAAGCAAGTTTATTCTCTAGTGTGTAACCTTAAATAAATATAAGACCTATAAACTCTCTAACCAAATTTAAAGACTGATATTTAATTGAAACAAAATATATTTGGCATAGATTGGAATTTCAGTATGAAAGAGTCTTAGGAACATTAAAGTTGGTTGGTTCTAATGGTTGGTTAGGAAGACCTAAAAATATCTTTGTAATCCCACTTCCTACTCAAAACTGTATATAGTCATGTTCTTAATTAAGAAGCAGCTCTTATTCAGAAATTAAAGAAATGTCTTCTATTAGGATTTTTCTCCTTGAGAATGAGCAGACTCTTACAGCAGTGCTTGAACTTAATAATTTGGTATTCAGAATATAAAAATTAGTAGTAAAGCAATGTTTAATATATTCCATTGTTGTCTGCAGGGAAAATGGTATTATAGAACTGTGGTATATAAATTGTGATAAATGAATTGCAATAACGTTTTTAATATGTGTCTTTTGAACTAAATTTATTTCTGCTTAAATATTGCAGTGTCTAAACATGACTACAAAACGAAGTTTATTTGCGCGGTTGGTACCCTGTCGATGTCTGCGAGGGGAAGAGGAGACTGTCACCACTCTTGATTATTCTCATTGCAGTTTGGAACAAGTTCCCAAAGAGATTTTTACTTTTGAAAAAACTTTAGAAGAACTCTATTTAGATGCTAATCAGATCGAAGAGCTTCCAAAGGTATGTTAATATTTTCTAAACAGTTGTCTTTGGTTATTTTTATATCTAGAAATATGTTATTTCCAGTGTTGCCATAATGCTATATGTTTATATGTATGTAAGACTATATACACACACACACACACACACACACACACATTAACTCTTTCCCTTTTTTCTGTTTTAATTTTATGTTAGGGTATGCAACATAATTAAAAAAATTTTAATAGCATTTTAAACTTGTATCTCTTCAAATTGTTGAATAATTGTGCCAGTAACTTAAATTGTTGTATTTAATTCCAGTTGCATTATAGCCACTTAGGCAATGAGACTAGATAATTTCTGCAGCCAAAAGATTTATTTAACTACACAAAAACTTGAGACTAATGCTTTTCTTTTGCTAGTTTTCTTAAGAACATTAATCTGTATTATTATAGTGCAGGATAAGTTGTCCTTTTAGATATCATTTGGTTATTGCCATGAAATACCTCACATTATCAACCTCTTTGCTAAAATTTTGTAGTGCCTCTGTTTTGTTTTTCTTAAATTCCAGTCTGCGCCCCCCTCCTTTTTTTTTTGAGGGAGAGAAGAGCATCTTTATTTTTCATTCACTTGTTCACATTGGCTGCTCCCCACTCCACCCCACAGCCTGGTACTCAAACTCAGAGTTGTGTTATGTGGCTTGCTCCTTTGGAGAGGAGGGGATTGCCCAACCACTGCTCCACCAGGGTGTGCCAAAGTTCCAATCCCTCTTTACTGAGCAGAGGCTCAGTTTCCTGTCTTATGGAAAGCTCAAATAGCTTTAATTTAATTGTTAGAAAGTAGCAATGTTTGTATCAAACTGGGTAGAGAGACTCATTGGTGGCTCATAAAAATCAGTTTAATGTAGCATCTTCAAAAGACTATAATTTGACTGACAGATGTAGAAAATAAAAATATAGCATGTCCAGTTAAGTTATAATTTTCAAATAAACAATGATTTAGTGTGTGTGTCTTAATGCAAATATAAGATATACTTTTACTAGAAAACTTCCCTGTTTATTTGAAATCCAAATTTAACTAAGCACCCTGTGTTTTATCTGGCAAGTCTTAACTATAACAATAGAAAATAGACTGTTGTATCCATTATTACATGAAATATTTACTTTAAGGAGGGGTGTGTGTGTATGTATTTATGAATACTGCATGGCAGTATTTTCCAAAAGACTTTTTCCAGTATCCAATGTATATCAATATTTGAAAGCCAGTGCCATCCCAGGTTATCTTAAAAAGAAATACATATGGCTATGAATAAAATATTAAAACTTGTGAGTTGCATGTTTATGAATTATGTAGGTTGTGATAGGGTGCTATGTAATTTACTTTTTTTTATTCTTCATCAAGTAGTTCTTTTCTTTACCTAGTTCTCTAAAGAATTTAGAAGATTAAGATTAGTCCTTTTCTCTTATCATCTTCAATAGGTACTCAATCTGGGAACTGTGTTGAAAAGAGAGGCTTACTATGATAGTGCAAATAGCTGAATCATTTGTCATACCTAACAGCTTTCCATTTTTTAAAGACTCCTCCAGTTATAGTTACTTGTTGTCATGCTGACAACAGGTTTTTCTCCCCTAAAAAATTAACTTTTTTAGAATAGTTTTAATGGTTCGTAGCACAATTAACAAGAAGGTAGAGATTTCCCAATATGCCCACATGTGCCTCATCTCCACCATTATTAACATACATCACCAGATTGGTGCATCTGTTACAACAGTGAACCTATGTTGACACATCATAATCACCCAAAGTCTGCTTGACATCATGGTTCACTATTGGTATTGTGTATTCTGTGTGTTTAGATAAATATATAATGATATATGTCCATAATTATAGTTCATACAGAGTGTTCTCACGGCCCTCAAGATTATCTGTGCTCTGAACAGGTGTTTTTTTTTGGCATGGAATTTAGAAATGGTCTATGTACCTACTGTTTTCGGTTAAACATATTTAGGTTGCATTTCGTTATTGTGATTTTTAACATAATGGTGTATTTATTCCCTTGTTTGTTTTGTCCTCCCAAATCAGAATTCTATATTTTAAGTCATTTGTATTTACTTGAAATCAATTTGTATAAACTTTCATTTCAGAATACAGATCCTTGAATAAAAGCTCCAAAATTTACCGTATTTATTACTCATCCCTTACAGCATCAATTAATTGACCCTTAGTCCTGAACCCAGGTCCCTGGGGCTTTGCGTGGTCTGCACCTGAGCCACAGGGTGCACCCCAAATTTGCCATATTTAACAACCGCTTATTTTCACTATCTCATCAGACTACACTAAGTACATTTTGCTCAGAGTAAAAGTGCGAGGATGTAAATTATTCTATGTAGTCCAATTGTGTTCACATATAAAATAGCAGGAGGTCTTTTCTGGCATTTGTATAACTCAGTTTTAATTATACTAAGATATGTAAAAGTTTAAATGGAATATTTAAGAAAACTTAAATGATCAAAATCCTTTTCTCTTATTTTTCAATAGCAACTTTTCAACTGTCAGTCTCTACACAAACTCAGTTTGCCAGACAATGATTTAACAACATTACCAGCATCTATTGCAAATCTCATTAATCTCAGGGAACTGGATGTCAGCAAGAATGGTAAGATTTTTTTTCCTCTAACTTTGAGTACTTGGGAACATGTTATATTAAGATTTCTATTGTGCTTTAGTATATAAATTTGTAGAATTTTAAAAGTCCAATTGTAATGTTAGCTTTTGTTTAAGGAAAGGTACAGACAGGAATGAAAGCGGGTAGGCAGGCAGGCTGGCAGGAAGAGTAAGGAAGAAGCATTTTCTTTTTTTCAGTTCACAATTGGTTGTTTCCTTGACCTCTTGACACTGGGGAGTTTGAGATGTATGTGGACTGTGCCTGGCTTAAACCGCTAGGCCACCGGGGCACACTGATATGTTAGCTTTCATATATATAAAAATTTTAGAACAAGGTGGAGAATAGGTATAAAAATTCTTTAAATGACCTATTAAAATGCTGCAAATGTATGCATGTACATACTTATGTCTTTCAATTTATGTGTATATTTACTGTCCTGTTGTCTTTAATGATGAGAAACTAGTGACAATTACAATCTCCATTGTTGATTACACAATTTATACACCCGGAAGAACAGAATATAAAATATGTAGCTCCATCAATACTGACATGAAATATTTAGATTGTAGTGTTAAAAGGTAAAAATAAAATAAAATAAAAGAGCTGTGCAACTTTATAGATAAATTAAAGATCAACAAATGTTTCTTGAGAAACCATTCTATGCCAGTGCCAAATAATTTATTAGGAACTAGGATTGCAACTAATTATAGGAAGTAAAAAGACATGTTTACTGTTCTCCTGGGGCATATAGTCTTGGTTTGTTTAGCTTAATATATATTGAAGAATGTGGAAAATATAATCCAAAATTCTAAGTACTTTCTGGAGAGAGAGAGGAATAGACATTTGGAAATTTTGGAATGGGCACATATATATATATATGTATATGTATATGTGTATATATATATATAACTACAAAAGAAGGGAAACAAAATACTAAATTATATTAATATCATTCTTTGTAATATTTGGAGTAAATTTTTATAAAGAAAAATCCCAAGAAGTTAGTGTAGTAGCACTTCAAATATCTAGTGAACATATTCCATAGGCCTTCGTTCCAAAAGTTACTTTCTATTTTAGTGTTAATGAGTATCCATCAGCAATCCTGTCATATTATTTCTCCTAAATTTCAGAGTTTATTATAAAATTTTCTTTAGGACTGGTTAAAAGTCATTCTATTTATATAATAGCTTACTTTAGCAAATCAGTTAACCACTGTGTCTATACCCATCTCCATCCAGAAAAAAACAGTTATTTTAAAATGATAATCGCATGCCTTCATTTATTGAATACTAAGTTATCTTAATTGTGGACAATCTGAGTTTTATAGAATTTTGGAATTGTTGTGACGTTAAAGGTAAAGCCTAACCTTTCATCCAAAGAGGAATCTTTTCTACTTTTTGGTCTTTTTAAATGGGAGATGTTACGGCAGTAAGAAAGAGACCTGAAATAATGCAGGTGTTATTGATAAAATTGTATGCACATCAGACAAGCTCGTAAGCTATGTCATCAGTCTTCATAACATGAAAATATTGTATAGCTCAGTAATGAACATGGCTTGCATGCATCTTTCCTGAAAATGCATTAACCTCAGATTTATTACTCTAAATTAAGAATGGGGTAATTATGGCATTGCGGCACCATTAAATTAATAGCTTACACACTTTCATGTAGTTTTTTAAAGAATTGTGTGTTTAGAAGTTATGACAAATCTATTCATTTCCTTTTTTTCTTCTGTCTTTAGCAGTTTCTTGTTATATACTGAAAACATTTTATGTACTTCTATCAGCCTGTGTTTTTGAGGAATTGGAGATAATTTCTATATGATTAGAAAATTTGGGATAAGTCTTCAGTATCTGCTCAGACGTAGAATAACATTAGTTATTACTGTCAGTGAAATCTTGCAATTTATTTTGACTGAAAATTAAATTGATGCACGCCTTGGTGAAGCAGTGGTTAGGTCAGTTGCCTCCGAAGGAGGAAACCACCTCGGTTCAAGACCCAGGCCTGAGAGGAAGCAACAACTAAATAAAAATAAAGTTTGGTGCTTCTTCCTCCTTTTGCCTGCCTGCCTGCCTGGCTGCCTGGCTGCCTGCCTGCCTGCCTGCCTGCCTGCCTGCCTGCCTGCCTGCCTGCCTGCCTGGCTGCCTGCCTGCCTGCCTGCCTGGCTGCCTGCCTGTTCACCTTCATTCCTACCTGCATCTTTCCTTAAAAAAATAAAAATATTTTTCTTCTCTTTGTGGGGTTTTTTTTTTGGAGGAGAAGCATTTTCTTGTTCACTTTA
Organism: Solenodon paradoxus; assembly: GCA_004363575.1. NCBI lineage: Eukaryota > Metazoa > Chordata > Mammalia > Eulipotyphla > Solenodontidae > Solenodon > Solenodon paradoxus. Next base: position 181,182 of record RJWH01001185.1, read on the forward strand.
CTTGCCCACTCCCCACCAATCCTGGGCATTAACCCCCTTGGGATGTATGTAGACAGCATCCCAGGTTCAGACTTAGCCACTGAACTACCAGAGTGCACCTCTCTGTGTTTTTATGTGGTAAAATCCGTCCTTTGCCTTTCACTTGTTTTCTTGATTTTTTTCTCCTTTTATTCTTAGACAGATGTTTAAATGGAACTCACTTCATTGATAATAAACAAAGCTATTTGAGGAGAGACTAGAGACTATGATAATATCAACCATTATTTTGAATGATAAAAATTCTAGTAATTCTTAATTCAGTATTCATTATTGTAACGGATAAAATCTTAACCCTAAAATATGTTTCTAGTCTATATTATTGAAACAAGACTAATGTACTAGGATGTATGGATGATTATAAATTTGAATTTTGTTGGTTGTGTGTTTGATTAATAATTTGCTTAAAAGAAAAGTTAGTACACTAAGTGAATTCGGTGTTTATTAGATTTTGAAATTAAAATTTTTTTTAGTATTCAGGTGACCACTATGTTTGAGAGGGAAGAAGACCACTATGTTTTCATTTTATATTCTGAGTGAGGAAACTGAATTAAATTCTGTCTGTTATATATGATTACATTATATCTTGTATAAGAGTCCGTATCTTGTATCTAAACTAGTGTTTTCTCCTTCTGGTGTGTGTACCAGTATTGCACTATTTTAGTATATTTAATATGCCAGGTAAGATACTGTTTTCATATTCATTAGTTGTATGCCCTTGCAAGGAGTAAGGGACAATGTTGTGGCATATTTTATTAATGTTTCAACAGGTCGTATTTATTTAAAAGCACTTGTTTTAGAATTTTTGCTTTTAGATTTTCTTTTTGATCTTTCATGTAGTTCTTCCAGTGTTTTCCTACCTGTCCTGGCATAACGATTTTGTGATTAAAAACACTTAGAGATAAAAATTAAATTGCTTCTTTGCTTTATTGTTCCTATTGTTATATGGGGAACTAATGTTATTCTCAGCCTGCATATATAAAATAATATGAGTACTACCACTTCCTATTTGCTTCTTGAGGCCGTAACTAGATTGTGGACCAGTCTGTATAAAGGAGGTGTCTAAATTTAAGATATTAACAATAGTCTTTGTTCATAAGGAATGCGTTTTAAAATCATTTATATTCTGCAGTAAAACTGAAGTCTTAATTTATGAGTATTGATTTGCTTTTATCACTCAGGTCTAAAGTTTTTAGGTTTTATTTTTCTTTTAAAAAAAGGAAGTCAGGAAGGAATGAAAGCAGGCAGGCAGGCAGGCAAAAAGGAAGAAAGGAAGAGGAGTATTTTTCTTTCTTCTTTCTTTCATGTTTGTTTTTTTACCATGACCCTGGGCTACAAATCTCGGTCCTTGCACTTTATATTGTCTGCACACCAACATCTTAGCCCCTTGAACCATCAAGGGTGTCCCAAAAGTTGTTGGGTTTTGGGCTTGGTTTTTTTTTTTTTTTTGCTAGCCTTTTAAAGAAATAAAAATTTACAAGCTGCTATCCTAACTCATTGCAACAAACACCTGGGGTTCGAGAAAATGCCGTCTGTTGTGTTCAAGTGCCCTATCTTTTGGAGAAGACTACACAGGGTTGATAATTTAAATATTCTATCAAAGTGGTTTAGACGAAAAACTCGTGGGGATTAGGGGTGGTTAAAGAAATGAAGAGTATATATCTTTTCTCCTGTATGAGCACACTGAATAGAAGGCAAGGAACTCAGAAAGAGTAGCTCAGATCTTTCTGATATGGAAATGCTAGAGAGGTTAAATAAGGCCTTTCTTTTTAATTGCGTGAAAAGCCCAGGAAGAATAATGAATTGAAAGTTTTGTGGTCAAGACAGAAAACAACTCATTGAACCTGAGAAAATCTGATAATTGGGGATAAGGTACTTGAAAAGGCTAGTCATTTAAACTTAGAGAAGTTAAGTTGATAACAAAGGAAACTACAGATTACTAGAGAAGTCACACTGTACATTTCTCTTGGGCTTTAATTTCTAAAATTACTAATTTGCTTAATAGCTATGTTTAAGTTCAGCTGTTTTATGTTTTAGCAAGTCAGTTTATTTAAGATAATGAGCGAAAACGTGTTTTAAATGGACCTGGAATTTAAAAATTAATATTTAGACTGGTGGTCACTGGTTACTACATAATGTTTTAATAATGTTTAATGATGTAGACTGATTGGAGTGTGCACTCATTGTTATACTTGGTCCAAATCATACATCTGTTACCTGCTGGCCACTATGATCATTTGCGTTTGTAATTCCTGGTTTAGACTACAGCTCAGTATTCTATTTTTTTTTTTTTTTTTTAATCAAAGCCTTTAAAGTTCAGAAATAGTTGGAACCACTGTTAACCTACATTCTGCAGTTAGGATATTGGAGTATTCATGCCTCCAAACAGATCACCAGGAACTTACCTGTGATCGAACTATTTGGGTTTGTTTTAATACTTAATGCATTGAGCAAAAACCCATACCATGAGAGTGAAGGGGAATCTCAAAGGATGTTTGGTTTTTGGGTTTTTTTGAAATCTATTTAGAATTTGGACTTTTTTGGTGATTTGGGGGGAGATTTAAGAAAATTAGGGTTTATTGTGGACCGGATGTCATCAAGAAGTAGGAGTAAATTCAATGAGAATCTTAATCTTACCTGTAGGGAGGACACATTAGAGTGAGGCTAAAGCTGTAATCATTAAAGACTCACTCACTCTTTAGTTATGGAGGGGTTATTTGGTATTTTGTGACTTGGATAATGCTCATACTTTGCTTTTGTTCAGACATAATTACAAATTTGCATTAGTCTTGATCTTTTAATGGCCTGATGAGAAGTTTGTTTTCTGTGAAGTTGTTTAGTACAGTAGAATTCCAGCCGCCTTTTGAGTGCCAGCTGGGTAGTTCAGACTCAGAGCAGGGACTGGCTGATGGTACCAGACCAGCTTCTAGATGTTGACATATTTTCTCTTTCTCAGCAGGAATGACTGTTCTCTACTGAAAGGTCACTACATGAGAATAATATGAAAAGAATAGCCACATCGTGCAATATCTAATCTAGCGCTTTACTTAATTTAGTGCTTCATTTTATTACATTTGAGCCACATATTCAAATTCTTATAAAAAGAGCTACAGTAGTGAAGGAGCACTGCTTATTGAAGTCACTTGAGAATGAAAAGGAAACAGGTAGTTAAAATTGTTAGAGAATTAAGAAACTCAGGATAAAAGTCAGGTTTTGCTTACTTTCTGTAAAAGGATAAAATGAGCTGTTTTTGGAGACTAACTGTCATTACATTGAAGGTCAGATTCATTGAGAAAGTGACTTACGCAAGTGAGGAAGTCAACTATGCATATAAGAATAAGAATATAAGAATTCTAAGAATATACCAGTAAGAGGGAATAGCCAGTGTAAAATTTGTAAGTTGTGATATTCCATGGCATGTAAGAAATAGGCCAGTATAAAAAAACAAGGAAAGCAAAATGGGATAGAGAGAGAAATGGAGGTCAGAGAGATTGGGATTTAGAGGAGTGGTGTCTTGCAGACATTGTGTATATTTTGACATTTACTCTTAATGAGATTGAGTCATTCAAAAAGTTTTAAATAGATCATTCTGAGCATGATCTGACTTGTATTTTAAAAGTGTACTCAGTTACATGTAGAAGCAATGTGGGTACCAGGGAGAAAATAAAAACTGACCAATTTAGATACTATTTGAGCCCTGTCTGTTATTGTGGTGGAATTAGTAAGAAATGGATACACTCTAGATAGACTTGAAGGTTGAATCAATAAGACTTTATCACAGACCTGATGTAGGATGTGAAAGAAACATCAAGGATGTCCTCGGTGGTGTTGATCTGTGCAACAGAAGCATGGAGTTGATTTCAGCGAAGACGGGAACATCTGTGGGAGTCTGTGCGATTTTTTAATGGAAAAAGTCAGGAGTTCATTTTTTAATATTTATATCTGAGATAAGATGCCCTGTTTTGCTTGGAGGTTTGGAGTTTGGCTAAGAGGGAACTGATAGTTACACATGTTCAGAACGTGACTGCATGCAGATATTATATAAAACCTGCAATTAATACATTGATCAAGGGCATGCACACGAGAAAAGAGATCCAAAGAATGAGCCTTGATGGCAGTCCAACATTAAGAGGTCTAGACAAGGAGGGAAAAGGCACAAAAAATATGAACCGAAAAATAACACTCCTGAGCAAGGAAGGAAGCTAATAGAATGGAAATATTTATTTTGTAAGATTAATATGCTTCAGTGACAGAACCAGGTAAAGACTATTTAAATTGAAATGTGCGCTTTACTGGGATGACAGGAATGACTGTGCTGTGAATATCTTCTGTTAGTCTACCAGGCAGCCCAGGCGTGGACTTACAGGATGCTTAATCATCTGAGAGCTAGTGAAAAGTCACCAGGGTTTTTTCAAACCTTTGTTTTCATCAACTCTGCTAATGTTTCATGATGAAAACAGGGCCCATGACTGAGCTCAAAATTTGAATTAGGGAAAATACATTTCACATTTGATGGAAGGAGCTGAAACATTACATTGTAGAGAGTGGTACCATGAGTGAGACCTTTAATCAGTCTGTAGCAAACACTTAGGAATGAACTTAACAGAAAATGTACAGTGTGACCTAAAAGGAGAAAATGCATAAAACTGGAATGTATTAGTAGATGAATATATAACAGAAAAGACTGTCTAGAAGCACTACTATGTGAGATTTGGAATATGATAAAGGAAAGGAGTGGAATAAGGAAAACGTATTTCAAAAGTGTTGGAACAATGTTTTTATACAGGAAATAGTTTTTAAAAAAAAGAGTAACTTCACAGATTATACTAAAATAAATTATATATGATTCAGGATAGTAATATGAAAAACAAACAAATTATAATTACTAGAAAATATGGGAAGCATTTTGCTGACTTGAGGGTAGAAAATGTTTTTTATTTAAGATTAAGATATGCCCAGCAATAAAGGAACAGGATTTCACCATGACAAAAATATATAGATATAAATAATACATGACCAGCTACAACCAAACATTTGATTTACTGATATTTCTAAAGAATGCTTACAATCAATAATTGAAAAATAATCCACTAGGCAATATATGGAGAATTCAAAGAAGAAGAAATAAAAAATACCAGTTAGCACTTGAAAATGTATCACTAGGAAGTTTCTAGGAAATATATTCAGTATCAGTAGAACATACCTAGTTTTAATTTATATTTTTATTGTATCTTAGAAAGTTCAACCCTTTATATTGGCAAAAATGAAAGACAGCATCAAATATCAGCAAGAATATGTAGAAATTGGTGTTGTAAGATGAAAATTGGTATTGCCACCTATGAGAAGAATTTGAAATTATCTAGTGATGTTATGTGGCAGGTTCTATGGCAGTAGTAAATGAAATTAGGCAAAGGTTCTTGCTTCAAACAGCATGTATTCTTAGTGATGACTAATAAGCAAATTTCTGAAAAGAGATAAATATATCTTAGACCACTGACATTGTCCCATGTATCATTATTGGATTTCGTTCATATTTAAAAAATTCTCTTTCCCCCTGTATTTCAGCTTGACATATTTCTGTGGGCCTATCTTCTGATTTCCTAAAATTTTCCCCTGCAGTGTCTAATCTTTAAATCCTGTCCTACAGATTTTTCATTCAGCTACTGAATTTTTCATTTGTAAAGTTTCCATTTTTTAGGTTTAACTTTTCTCCCATTTTGTTCATTTTTTTCTTTTTAAGTAAAATAACTTTCATTAAAGTTTTTTTTTCCTGTTAATCCTATCATCTTTGAATGTCTCTAGCTACTGAACAGTGATAACTTTTTATAGTGGAATATTTCAAGCATTTATAAAAGTAGAGATATTAATACAATAAACCTATTAACCAGTTTCAACATTTATCAGTATGTTGCAGTTTTTTCTATCCCTCCTACTTTGTCATCTCTGATTATTTTAAAGAAATTAATCTCTTTCATACATAGATATTCCAAGATGAAACCACTCTATTTACCACAGTTAGATAACAGTTATCAATAATTCTTTAATATCATTATATATCCATCATTGGTTATATTTCCTGATTTGAAGATTTACATGAATTCCATAAATTTCATCAAAGTAAAAGTTCTAAAATTCCTGAATTTGAAAAAGTTCCTGATACTGAAAATGAATTATCTTGATATGGCTAGAGACATTGAATTTGTATTAACCAGAGAAACTGATAATAAAACCTTTTTCTTAGAGTATCCATTGAGCTCAGGTTTTTAAAATTGATTTTTATTATGATAATTATAGATACACATATAGTTCATAAGAAACATTGCAGAATGGTCCATTGTATTCTACCTAATTTCCCAAAATGTAATATTTTGCATTGTTATAAAACTGATAGATATTGACATTGATAGTCTCTCAGTCTTTTTCTCATCTGGGTAGTTCTTCAGTTTTGTTTTTAATTTGAATTTCCATTTATTTAATGTCTGCTTGTGGTTTGATTCAGGTTGTATGTTTGGGTCAGGAATCTGCAGTAGTGCTGTTACATCACTTCTCAGTGCATCTCAGATTAAGTGCCTCGTGTTGCTAAATGGTGATGGTAACTTAAATTATTTAAAGTGGTGCTTGTGCAATTTCTTTTTGCCCCTTTCCTCTTAAAACTAATAAGTATCTTTTGGGTAGAAACTTTGAGATTGTATCAGTTGTTTTCCATCATTCTTTTACCGACTAATTTTAGTATCCATTGATAAGTTTTGCATTAATGGTTATTAACTGTAGTGTTTGCCAGTTGGTGATATTATATCATTGACTTTTCATCACCTGAAATTCTGTGCTTGATACTGTGGTAAACTCATTTACTTAGAATCACATTGTAAAGAATTTGAAAGAGGCTTAAATAATCCTCTAGTGACAATCCTATTGAATAATCATACTGTGTTAGTAGGTGAATGGGTCTTATAATGACCCAATTTTGAAATATTTTAATTTATTACTTAATATTCCTTTAGCGTAGATTGCAGTAGTGCTACTTAAAAATGATATGTGGATTGTTCTAATTCACAAGTTATTGTTACTGCATTTTTGATTAGATAAATTGAAAAAATAACAAGTATTAGTACTTAGATACCAATACTTAATTTGACTTGTGACAACATTTGTATGGTATTGTGCAAAGTATGGACCTACATCTCTGCTTTCAGGCATATCTTTTGTAGATTTTTTTTTTTAACCACTTTTATCTTCAGTTTTGCCTTCACCTTTATTGTATGTGGCAGGGGCCTGCTCAGTCTGGAGCTCGGCCTTAAAATAAGTCATGCCTCCTTACATGAGGAAAGCAGAAAGAATGCTGTGTTCTTGTTTTGTATCTTTAACATCATCACATAGAGAAGGCACAAATTTTCAGAAGAAGAAAGGAAGTAAAACTAATCAAGATAATTAATAGCTATAAAAAGGCTAATGAAAAAGGATAAAAGAGAATTTGTGAGGGTGATTTTCTTTGGTTGATGTTAGTATTCTCAATTTATCTAGATCCTGCTTAATTGGTAAATTTTGACCCTACTAGGTATGTGTTTATTATTGCTGTTGCTATTTTACCTTTGCGATAGATTTTTAAAAATTTGATCATCATTTGTTCGTTTTCTAGGAATACAGGAATTTCCAGAAAATATTAAGAATTGTAAGGTTTTGACAGTTGTGGAAGCCAGTGTAAACCCTATTTCTAAGTAAGTTTTTCTCTTGAATTATATGCATTACTTTTATGAGTAAAGCAATTGTGAAAAAGTAGTAGACAGTTATTTTCCATATTTTAATGAACAACTATCAACATTGAATCTATACAAAAATTCAGGTTTAGATTAATAGGGAACCTGTTAAATAATATTTCTAATCCTATATTTTACATTGGAGATTTGACGTCCAAACAGATAATGCAAGTGTTTTGCTTCAGGTCTCACAGAAGGTTAATGTCAGCAATAAAACTAGAATCAGGTCTCCTTGCTCAGTGTTATTTGCACAATATAGGAATGTCTTCACCCACTAATCAGATCTGCAGCAAACTCAAACTTTCAAAATAATGAAAGAAGCTAAAAGGTCAAGATAAAAGCAGCCAAAATGAAAAAACACATGTGATTGGTTGTACTGTATACCAGAGATCATTATGTATTCTTTTTTGGTGATAATGGTCATACAGAACACATTCTTGACACTAAAGCCATTAACTTTTGCAAAAATGTAGTGGTGAAACAGATTAGTAGAGGTAAGTAGCAAGTTGAAACTAGTTTTCTCTATGCACTATATAATACTGTAGTTAATGAGTTTTTTCCAAACATGTTTTTCTGTCACTTCCTTGGACAGATTGAGGAGTGTGAGATAGGGAGAAAGAAGATAAGTCAAAGACTGATGTCTCACTGTAAGAGGATTAGTGCTTGTCAAAATCCAGGACAAAACTATAAAGATGATATCTACATCTTTAAATATTGCTTGAGCATCAAGTTCTAAATCTATCATTTCATTTGTAAGTCAGAGGAAATAGAAGTTAAAGTTAATAAATGTGTGTTCTTATACAAACTTAAAATGTTATCCAGCTTTTATTTTAGTTCTCTTTGTGCATTATAAAATTTTTATTTGATTATTAAGGGCAAAGAGTTGAAATTTGAAATAATCTAAACCAGTGTTTCTCAAGTTTGGATGATTTCCCTGGGATTATGTGGTAAATTTGAAGCCATTTTTGATTTACAAAACCTGTGGTTCCAGGCGATGCTGTCAGCACCTAGTAGACGGGGCCAGGATTACTGCTGAACATCTGACAGTACACAAAATAGCTCCCACACCAAAGAATTAATCAGCCCCAAAGTCAGTACTATCATGATTTAGAAATCCTTATCCTTGAATTGAGGTTAGATAAGACAAATTTCAACAGTTCCTGCTGATTTCACAGTTATATCCTAAATACATCTTTGTGTGTTGGGGCACATTCATAGTTGATTATTTTGTGTAAATTTTATTTCATTAAGATGAGTATTGCCTTGCTTCCTTTTTACAAAGTAATGAAGATAGCAGTATTGAAATAGGTAAGTTATTACAAAAGGCAAATCTCAATCCGAGGATCACTCATAAAAGTAGAATGTTAAGAACATGTGTTGCTTACATAGATTGTTAGGGTTATTTTATATTAAGAGACTAAAATTCTATGTATGAAGTTTTTTTGTCAATTAAAAAAAACCTTTATTCAAACATAATCCATGTACCATAAACCATTTAAAATGTACAATTCTGTTCTTAGTTCATAGTTGTGTAACCGTTGCCACAATCAGTTTTAGAGCATTTTCACCAGGCCCTAAAAGAAACCCTATACCCATTAGCAACTATTTCCCATTAAAATCCTGTGTATGAATTTAATTTAAATTCTGATATATTTTATATAGGCTTCCAGATGGATTTTCTCAGCTGTTAAACCTAACCCAGTTATATCTGAATGATGCTTTCCTTGAGTTCTTGCCAGCTAATTTTGGCAGGTAAATTATAGTTTCTTTTAAAACCTTTTCTTGTTAGTGCTTTTAATGTTTGCAAAACTACAAGTTGCTTTAGTAATGCTATTAATTACAGTTTCATATGTTGTTCTTTTGTAATTTTTTCCAAGCATTGTGGTTTGATAGTTACTTTGGATGTTATTATTTTTACTTTGATTTATTTTTCCAAGTAAACAACAGCATTGAAAATTTTAAAAAGAAAAAAGTAAATTAAGACATGGCTTTTAAGGTACACACATATAGGGAGTTTAAATGGGGACAGTCTCTATACTTGAGATAGGGAATGCTTTATTATTAGCATTTTTTGCATTCAGAAGTGATCAGATTATTTATTTGCCTCTATTAGAATAGAAATTCTGTAGTAAACAGAATGTGTTTCTGCTCTCCCCCATGTTACTCAACCCCTCCACATCAGAATATTCTTGTTATAGTGTAGTTCCTAAGCAATTTTTAATGAAAAAATGAATTGAATGAATGAACAGTAGGTGTCAAATTATTTAATTAGTAGAGTAAGTATATTTAACATGTTTACTTCATAGTCTTCTTTTTTGTCTGAAAATAATGTGTATTGTCAGACTGCATTCTGTATCAGGCATTTGGATCACTTTTATTCTGACCTGCAACACTGTGAGTTTAAGATATACAATGTATTTTAATAGGATTGTCCTTGTAGCATTAGTTACTGTCAGGACATAGGGAAAATTCCCCCATCCCTGTGAGGTTCTTCACAGGTTACACACAAATTAACGTCAGAATTAATGGAGAAAGTACAGTGTATAATGGCACTGTGTTTGGAGAATTTACATGGCTATAAATTCTAAGGTAAAGGGACATACCAAAAATTTATATATTGTGCTAAATTATGGGAAAGGGGGCCTAGGGCATCAAGGAGAGTAGAGGGCTCCTCTTATAAACAGGTGCCTTCAAATGATGAAACCTTGCCTCTAGACTTTTTCCTTGCCTTAAGATAAGTTTCTCTGATAAACTTACATCTGGATTAAGACCTTCCCAAGCCACCTTTTTATGAACCATAAGGGAACAATGATCACTTCTTTGATTGGGGAAACAGTAGAGAGGAGAAAGGCAAGGGTTTCTCCTTCACTGACAGGCTTGTCATTTCTTTTAACTCAAAATAATATGCATGCCAGAGTAGGACCTTTATGGGTGGAAGACCCATTCTTGAGTTTTGAGTGATTTGTTTTGAGCCCCTTTATCATCACTCTGAACCTTTTTTTCTGCTCATTTTTCCTCTTATTGGCATGTAAATCACTGAAATGCCAGAGGATTTCTCCTTTTCCAAGCCTACTTGTGTTCCCTTTTTTTCCTCAGAGCTGAACTTGAGTTGAATTATTGTTCTCTAATCTACTAGTGACTGATAATTTAGGAAGTATTTTCAGAAGAAGGTCTGTTACTTTGTGCTTTGAATAAATCTAGAAGTGTTAATCTTTTCTCCCCGACTAATTCTGATGAGTAGATAGTCTTCCTTTTTATTTGTGGTATTCCTGTGTAAGTTTTAATATAGTATTCTGCATATTGTCATTACGCAAGAAACATCGATTTCATTAAAACTGAAGAATATGGCATTAACTTGTTAAATTCTTTGTTATAGATGCTTGACTAATTTTCTTTATTTTTCAGATTAACTAAACTCCAGATATTAGAACTTAGAGAAAACCAGTTGAAAATGTTGCCAAAGTAAGTGAAGTTGCTATCTGTCTTAAAAATTTGCATTATAATTTTTAATTCTTTTCTCTTCCTAAGAGAATATTATTGAGTAATAATACATTATAATATTGTATAGAGTTAACTTGTTGTGCGCCATTCTAAATGTTTGTATATACTATAGTAAGTTCACCAGTAATGATCCAGTTCTATCTTTCACGCTATAATTAACCCCTTTTACTCAGTTTTCCCACTTCTTCCTTTCCTTTCTGATAACCACTAATTTGATTACATAGACTACAATTCTACTTTTCTTTGATTTCACTCATGATTTTATATCTTTGTTACCACATAGGAGTGAAATCATATGGTATTTGTCTTTCTCTGTTTTTTTCACTAAGAATAATCCCCTCTTAAGTCTATCCATGTTCTTGCAAATGACAGAACTTCTTTTTTTTTTAATAGCTGAGTAGTATACCATTTTGTACATATTTTTACATTTTCATTTTTTTGGCAATCTCTAAAAATGATTTCCATAGGGGTTGTACCAGTTTACACTTCACCGATGAGATGTCTTTCTGTTTCTCTTTAACAACATCAATGGTTTTCAAAAATTATGTAAGTTTAGTTAGATTTTTCTAGGGTATTATTTTTTGATGCAATTGTCAAGGCGGGTTGTTCTTCATTTCTCTTTCTGCTAGTTCATTTGTGCATGGAAATGCAACAGATTTTTGTATACTTGTTTTATAGCCTACCACTTAACTGTATTTGCTTACTACTTCCGCAGTTTTTTCCATAATCTCTTTGATTCTCTTTTTTATTGTGTCATTTGCAAATAGTGATAGCTTAACTTCTTTCCTTCAATTCAGATACCTTTATGTCATTTGTAATCTTTAATTCTTAAATTTCTGAAAAATGTTAGCTTTTTAATATATAAAATATGAGTATAACTTGTTTGAAAGACTGACATTTGTGGTTATCATATTTAATATAAAAATCTCAACCTTAGCTTTCTGGAAGTCAGTTCTTTGTGATAAAAGTCAAAATAATAGGTATGTAAAGCACAGCTGAGTCCCAAATAGAAGCTCCAGTTTATATACTGAAACTCTTACACAGTACTCACTAGAATGATCCACAGGCTCTGGTGAAGTTTGCTAACAGGTTGTAAGAACAGGTCTGGTTTGTAATCTTTTTAAAATTAGAAATGGAATAGAGGGCCCCCTACTGGTAAACTAACGTTAAGAAGCCATGATAGTCTTTAAAAGTAAAATAAATTGATTTACAAGACTCAGAAAGCACTGTATTCTATGTTTATTTATTGAAGACATAACTTAAAACATCCTGAATTCATTGCTTCATTTTTGCAGTTTAGTCATTGACCAAGTACAGTCCAGCGCTACATTTGGCCCACTGCCTCTTTTTGTAAATAGTTTCCTTGGGATCCTGTTAATTTACTTACATATTGTCTGGCTACTTTTGCTCAGCAGTGGTAGAGTCAAGTAATTGTGACAGAGATTGTATGGCCCACAAAGCCTCAAATAATTTACTCTATTGTATGGCCCACAAAGCCTCAAATAATTTACTCTAAGTCCCTTTTCAAAAAACCTTTGCTGATTTTTGTTGTAATTGATTTGTTAAGAATTAATTGTCATCTCTTGAGGGAAGCATCTCTTGTTTTCTAGGAGTGAATTTTAGTTCTTTTTACTTAACTTCTGTGGTATCTTGTTTATCTGTTATGACATTTTCGACATTAATGTGTCTGTTTTTTTATACTTGTAACTCCTTTCATATGCAAATGTACGTGTATTATTTTCCCCTGCCTCCCATAATTATAAGTCTTTGAGGGCAAAATTATTACTTTTTTTTTATTCCCAAGAGGCATTATATACTAGTCAAGTAATTGGTCAGTGCAGGAGTTACTGGAGTTTGTAGTGGTGGTTGTAAGTATAAATTGAAATATTTTATAATCCATATATTGAAAGACTTAAATTTTGATCTGTATGCAAAATAGTTTGGTTATTTTACACATTTGGTATTGTCATGATGACTCCTTAACTCAAAATTTAACTGATTTCTAAGAGATTTGAATAAGCAAAATGTAAATTGTGTACTGAAACAGCTAGCTATGGTTAATATGAACTAGCTTTGACTGCTTTTTATTTAACTTCAAAGTGGGCTCCACTAATGTATTTGCAAATAGAAATTTTTCTTGCTTTCTCTTTAAGACTTAAAACCTTTGATGCCTCACAAACAGCAAAGAGGCCATAATTTTAAATGCTATGAAAGTCATAAGCATTCAAGTTATGTGAGTGGACCTTGTTATAATCCAGGATTAGAGTGATGGAAAGACATACCATCTTAATAGTGGAGGGCATGACACCAGGACCGCAACGGATGTGTACTCTACATCTGAAACAGAGAAGACAGGATAAAACAGTCACTATAGGAGGAAATTTGAAGAGTAGTATTTCTACATTCTACTTGAAGTCGGAAGCTGGATCTTAAGTGAAAATATTTGAAATATAAGTGAAATAAAAATGAAAGAGATGAAATTTTCTCTTTTAGATTGACAAGATGAATGAGTAGAATAAAAATTGCCATTATTGGCTATATAGCAAGTTGATATGGAGGCACTTCTAGAACTTTACACCATATATTTTCTCTGTTTATTGCATATCAGTGTACATTCACATTTTTCTAAATCAGTTTTTGAAATTAACTTTCTCAGGGTGTTACTCATTAATTGAATTTTTCCAGTGCACTGCTTTTAATATCATAGCATCTAATCTTTAGAGAAACCTCCTGGAAACACCTTTTTCTTTGTTATTGAAAAAAGTACAACTGATTTTTAGAGGTTTTCTGGTCAAAAACAAATATAACTAAAAGAAGTAGAATTATAGTACCTGAAAATAGGCACTAAATAAATTTAAAGTTAAATAGAACAGTTTTGAGGAAAAAAGGTATTAAAAAAATTAAATTGTTGATAGAATTTTGTTTTGTTTTGGGTTTTGTTTTTGTTTTGTTTTGTTTTTTTTTCGTTAAGGAAAGGTGCAGGAAGGAATGAAGGCAAGTAGGCAGTCAGGAAGAGAGAGGTGGAAGAAGCAACTTATTTAGTTTGCATTGGTTGAACCTCTGGCCCCAGGTTCTTGAACCTGGAACCTTGGGGTGTATGTGGGACTGCTCCCAGGGTGTACTAGATATAGATAGTCTACTACTAGGCCAGCAGGCCATGCCTAGAATGTCATATTTAAAACGGAGTTGGGGAAATTAGCTTCTTCTATGCCTCGTTAGAGTGAAATTACGTGTGTGCTTTTATTGTTTCACTAAAAATCTATAGAAATGTGAGTTTTATTTTTCTACTCTGAGTTTGCTAAATATCCAGTGAAGCTAGAAATAATCTTTATGTCATAATTTACAGAGCATGTCTGTTTTAATGATGTTAGTTTCCAGATTAGTATGTTGATAATATGATAATTGTATTTTGCTATCATTTTGTCATATTCTAAAAAAAAAATTAATGTAGATTTCCTTAACTGGATAGTTGGTATCATCTTGATCTGTAATAATGGATTTTTTAAATAGCATTTTAAGAGCATAAATGTGTTTTATTTAACTAGTGATTAGTTTAAAAAGTACAATCATTGAAGGAGAGAGAAAAGAACAGTTAATTATGAAATGAGTTTGTACATTTTTCAAGTCTGTAGCTACAGAAAAATGTTGGTAATTAAATTGGAAATTTAAAGTGGTGTGTTAAAAAAGTTAAAATAAACTAAAAAGGTTAAAAAGGTAAGATATTATAGCATTAATTTGAAACAGATATTCACTAGTAATTACATTTGTGATGATGTGGGAGCAGTGTCATAAAATTAAAATTAATTTGCAGAGTTAACTATATTGAAGTTTTATAAATAAATGGCCAGCCTTGAAAAATGGTAGTAATTATGATATAGCTGCCAATAGTTCATTGGTTGATTTATACTATGAAAATTTATTCAGTGAAAAAAATGAAAGTAGATTATATTCTGCCCTGTAGATTTCACTTTATTGAGATTGCTTAGCATTAGAAATAAAAACCTATTGAGAGACCAAATTATTTATTTATTAAGTATGGTGACTTGTCTTACTTTCTTTGAAAATTATTTTTGTTTTATCAAAATGTGAAAAAGCCTGATCATCATTAGATCATTACATAAGAATGCTTTATACTATTAATTTTGAAAGCTTCTCTGTAACTGATATTTTTGTATACGTAATTTCTTATTAATCCATTGTGAATAGAACCATGAATAGACTGACCCAGCTGGAAAGACTGGATTTGGGCAGTAATGAATTCACGGAAGTGGTAAGTTCTCACCACTGTCACTATCCAGAAGTCTTATATTTGATCAGTGACAAAGTGAAAATGAATGTATTTATCTCTGCATTTTTAAAGTATAGAATTGGGTAAAGATAAATTTCTATTTATGAGAGGCAAGATTTGAAAGTGCTTAGCAGGGAAAATTAGTCAGATGATAGAAATCAGATGATAGAAAAACAAGAGTTGAGTGATAAAATGAAAAATGATTGAGGAATCCACAGGAGAGGTAACTAAAAGTTTTTAGGCTCAGGAACAACATTTGAGAGATTGATAGGTAAGGCAAAAGTTTTATCACACAGGACTACATCAGCAATAGTACTTCCAAGTCAAAAATAACTTTCTGAGAGTGTTGCTTTTGCATTTATTAAATAGTAAGATATTTATCAATAATTATACTTAATATCTAAAGGGACAGTTGCCAACTAAAGAACTATTTTGAGTTGGTAATGAGACTTCTGGATTCTTTTTTTGCTTTGTATGTAAAGTATATTCTGATTGTGACACAACTCTATGGCTCAGACAGGTAAGATACAGACCATTCAAAGGCCAGTGGATCCAAGTTCAAGATCTGGGACAAGGGGAGAAAAAAAGAGTTTTACTCTGCTGAATATAAAAAAGAAAGGGATATGTAAGCAGTTGTCTTTAGTTAGTTATCTTAGGGAACCCAGAAAAGAAGCTGGATTCTTTTTGATAGAGGAATTCATTAACCTGAATATTTATCACTATTATTACAATTTTTACATTATATTTACAAATTTGTTTAAAAATTTTTGGTTATGTTTGGTTATGTTTGGTTATGTTTCTTATAGTCTTAAGAATTTCTTAGTCTTTCATCTCTATGGCTATCACATTGTACATTTGCTTACTAAATAGTCTCCAGTAAACTCAGTGGAGGAACATGCGGTTTGGGTACTTCATGTTTTTTTCTATGATTCTCTCTTTCATATTACAAAGATAGTTTGTGAAGGGTTTTATTGTGTGGGGAGGTTTTAATTCTTAAGAAAAAGTATATACTCTGCTTCTGAAATTAGCTAGTTACTCTGAATTTTTGTTTTATATGTCTTAATCATTTCCATATGAAGTATTTGAAAATTCTTATTTTTGAGTATAAGCATCTTTCAAACTACCATTTTTGTCTTTATTTAAAAAAAAATTACTAATAGAATTATAACAATCCAATTTAAGTAAAAAATTGAATTTTCACCCCCTCCTTGTCCAAATAGCCTGAAGTCCTAGAGCAGCTAAGTGGACTAAAGGAACTTTGGATTGATGGTAATAGACTGACTTTTATTCCAGGGGTAAGTATATAAAATTTTAAATGGCTTCAGTTATTACTATGTATGCTTTACAGTTGAAAATTAAAAGCACACTTGATTAAACGTATACTTTTTAATTAGTGGGAAGATAGGTGGTTATTCGTAAGGCTATTAGATTGTTAGAAACAAGTTTGTTTTTACTAGTGACACATTCTTGATTATTTATAATCAGTAGCTCTCCATAATAAACTTTCATGAAATAATCTCTTTTTGTTTTTTAACACTGTGGAATGTGTCCTTCCCAGGGGTTGTAATTGATTTTATATCATAATTCAGTTTGCCTAGGCATTGTTAAAGTAAGATATTTTTCATGTAGTTTGTGTGTTATTGACTGACAGGTTTTACATTCCCAGAACTAAAGAAGTATAAGATGCTTCATATGATAGACAGTTGAGTTCCTAAAGAGAAGTTTATTTTCATTAGCACTCCATTGATTGAAAGTTAGTAGGGGCTCTTAGCTACTTAATATATTACTTCTGGCATTTTTAAAAATTTGTGAATCTTATTTCTCATGTAAACATTAATTTTGAATTACAAGTAAGTATTAGGTTTGTTGCCTAAAGTTTTAGCAAATTAATGCTGAGATAATCATTAAAATTTCCCTTTTTTTGAAAGTTTATTGGTAGTTTGAAACAGCTCACATATTTGGATGTTTCTAAGAATGCTATTGAAATGGTTGAAGAAGGAATTTCAGCATGTGAAAATCTTCAAGATTTCCTGTTATCAAGTAATTCACTTCAACAGCTACCTGAGACTATTGGTTTGTATCACTTTCCAGTTCATGTAATTTATTTTTACTAATGTAAAATCTGAGAAATAAAGTTTTTGTCACTGCATGATTCAAAGATTACATGTATCAAATTTAATTTGTTTTAAGATAGTTTTACTGTACTGTTACAAAAACAGATCTTACTTGAATTTTTTCCTGCTGTTATGCAGTTTACTTTTTTGTTGACATTATTGTGTTTTTCTTTAAGAATATGTCATTTGTATCACTGCAATAAGATTTAAATTCTGTAAAAAGAAATTAATCAGATTTCATCTAACTCTTAACCATAACCCTTACCTGGTAATCTTTTTCAGTTGAACTTTATTTTAGATTCAGACTAGAAGACCAGACCAGTTGAGCAAATCTTCTGAGAGACTTATAATTGTTATTGAGTCTGTGTTTGTATAATTGCTTATCTGATGATGTATCAAAGAAATTGAATTATTTCGATTAAAGAGCAAAAACAAATCTTGGCATCATCATGATATTTAAATATAAAGACAAATGATATATTTCTATGTTGAATTACATAGTTGGAACTCAGGTTATATTTTGAAAATTATACTAAAATTTATTCAGCACTTATAATTTTAAGTTAAACTTTATTTTAGTGTTTTAGTATTTAGTATATGTAGAATGCGTTAAATAGTCTGTAATACACCTATGAAACTTACCTTCCTACTGCCATTTAAAAAAATCCATTAATACTATAAATTTCAATTCTATGTCTTCACTTTGCCCTAACATTATTGCAAGGAGCAGGGCTACAGAGTCAAGAAAACACAAGAAGTTCCCGTACTCTTATGCAGCTTACATTTTGGTGGGAGTAAATATATGTAAACGGATGATATGTCTGTGAAATTAAAAATACAAAGTAGAGGGAATAGAGAGTGACAGAATGAGATCATAACTCTTTTAGATAGTTAATTAAGAAACTGTCATGTCAGTCATGCGCACATTGACTATAGATTGACTTGCTTCTAATTCAAGCTCAAAAATTGTTTATTTCTTCCCTCAATAGGTTCATTGAAGAAAGTAACCACTCTTAAAATAGATGAAAATCAATTAATGTATCTTCCAGACTCTATAGGAGGGTAAGATTTTTATCAATTAATAGAATGAGAAGATTTGAATTTCAGTTTAACAATCATATATATTTTTAGATAATCTCTTTTATAGCATCTAGAGGAGATTCCATAAACATTCAAATAGGCAATTAGTTTGGGTATATTTATAAAAAAAAGATATGGCTATTGTTGGTGAAGTTTAGCTTAGTGAAAATAGAATTTTGCTAGGTTTGTTAAGTCAATTTCAAGTGTTTATATGTTCTTAAGTTTTGGATTGTACATATGAAACATTTAAAAATAATGTTTTTGTTTTTAATTAAAGGTTAGTATCAATAGAAGAATTGGATTGTAGCTTCAATGAAATTGAAGCTTTGCCTTCATCTATTGGGCAACTTAATAACATAAGAACCTTTGCTGCAGATCGTAATTACTTACAGCAGTTGCCCCCAGAGGTACTATATTTCAAAATTGTTTTGAATTTTTTAAATTTATTTTGAATTTTAATTTTTTCTAATTATAGCTACCAAGTGTTTTTATATATTTTCATTCAGAAATAACTATGTTGATTTACAAGAGACACAATATTTTTCTTCATATGTGAAAATTAAAAATGGAAAAATAAAGTAAAACCATAATTTCTTTATAAATGAGAAAAATATTTTTTTATAACTTAAAAAAATGGTATTTTAATTATGTCACCTAAAGTAGTAGGTCAAAATTTTGACCCCCAAATTTGTTTCTCTTTTAGATTGGAAATTGGAAAAATATAACTGTGCTGTTTCTCCATTCTAATAAACTTGAGACACTGCCAGAGGAAATGGGTGATATGCAAAAACTAAAAGTCATTAATTTAAGCGACAATAGGTTTGTAATAACATTTTCATTGGTTGGTGTATAGAAGATATTGATTGAATTAATTAAAAGTTTCATTACATGTGTTAGAAAATATAATTCATGTTTTTTAATATATATATTTATTTTTTAATCGAATTTTTATCTGAAAGAATGACCTAATTTTACCTGATGTTAATTTTATTTCTGTGGTTGTCACAGTTCATTTGTTATCTGGTTTAGGTTATGCAACTGTTACTCTCTCCTGTGGTAGCTTTTTGATTTTCACAATTGGATCATCACTTTAATTATGGCTGTGGAACAAAGCAGTTTTAATGTAATCTGCTACTTGTATTTTTCAGGACAGAAATGTGGTCAGGTGCACATTCACATAACTTGAACAACATGGTCTCGGTGCAGAACTAGTAGAT
Source organism: Solenodon paradoxus (assembly GCA_004363575.1). NCBI lineage: Eukaryota > Metazoa > Chordata > Mammalia > Eulipotyphla > Solenodontidae > Solenodon > Solenodon paradoxus. The sequence continues at coordinate 201,172 of RJWH01001185.1, forward strand.
GGCGAGAGTTGCCATATTGGAGCAGTGTTTAAGCTAGGAATAGATTTTCATGTTTCCCTTAGGTAGAGATGCTAATTTTGATGATAAAAGAGCATTCATTTGTAGAGCATTTGTACATTTTGTTTTCATAGTATCTTATCAAGTCTTCAAAACCACCCTTTCAAATAGTATAATAGGCATTTCCATTTTATGAAGGAGAAAACCAAGAGTTAGGTTAAAGGTGACTCACATAGTTTATAAGGTAGAAAGTTAATTTAAATCGAGTTTTCTGTCCAGTTAGGCCGTTCTGACTGTTCCATTTAATATAAGAAAAACCATTGTCCCTACCTGCTTTTATAATTAAGTTCTCATATTGTAGGTAGACATTCTATTTTAAATATGGTACTCTTAAAATTTAGTAGTCTAGTGAGTATATCTGTTTTTCATTATGGTGTTACAGCAGTCAAAGTAGTGGCTCGCAAAATAGAGTACAGTACAGTTTTTCTAAGAATCAGTCACTAGGGGTGCTTCTCTAACAGTTTGTTCTCTAAATACAAATAAAATATCCAGAGCAATTTTATGAGATGTTGCTTATTATGTCCTTATCTTTACTCTAAGGTAGGGATATTGAACATTTTTTTCTTGACTGGTAATTTCTTTTGAGGCTTTTAGATTTTCCATTTTTCCTCAACGGAATTGATTGAATAATTGCATTTTTAAAATCAGTTCCTATAAAACTGGGTAACATTTTATCTTACGCATTATACAAGGCCTATGTTAGATTTTCTGAATTTAATTTTTCTAATTTCACATGCAATAATATAACATTGTTTAGAAGGCCATTAAATTTAGGTCGCATGTTAAAATTCATCATTTTAAAGTTATATTTTCTATTTTTTCCCCACAGGTTAAAGAATTTGCCCTTTAGCTTTATAAAGCTACAGCAATTGACTGCTATGTGGCTTTCAGATAATCAGGTGGGCATTCTGATTTTGTAAATTACTGGAATTCCAATTGCACTATACAGTTCTGCATTATAATTTATGTAGGTTCATTTAAGAGTAGTTATACTTTTAAACATGTAAAAATATTATGTCTAAAGAAAATCTTTGAAAAGTATTTAATACAGATAATTTCATAAACTAGATTCATAAGAATCCTATTGCTTTATTTAATTTCTCTAAATGTTTAAAAATCCATAGGTTAGGAAATCATATTCAATACCTCCTAGCCATTTTAAGTTTTTGTAGTGATATCTCTATGACTTACATCTGTAGAAATAAGATAATTAAAATTATACTTCTAACTGAGCACAAAAACCTTAAAAGTGTTTCTAAGAAATATGAGAGTTGTTCCTTGAACTTTTCTTTTACAAACATTAGTTGAGAATTTATAGTTGCCATGAACTGTAGGAACTGAAATATATTAGTGAAGCAAAATAATCTTTGTACTTTTTCATTGATCTTGCATTCTAATGAGCAGCTGAGATGAGTATGTAATAATGTTTCAGTGCTACAAAGAAAATGCTTGATAGGAATTAGAAAGGGTATAAAGTTTTGAGTGAACATTTTTTAAATAGAATGATTTAGGAAGTATGTCTCAAGAAAGGAACAGTATAGCAGATTTTCAAATGAAATTAGGAGTGAGTCAGGCACAGAGGTTTATTGGGTGAGGAGGGTGCATTTTTAAAGAATAATAAGAATAAAGTAAGTAAGCTACTCTGAGTAAGTTAGAAATCTGCTGAAGTACCCCAAACCAGGGAATGACAAGATATGATTTACATTTTAAAAAGGTCATCCTAACTGTTGTATGAGGAATGAGTTGCAGATACTGAGGAGTAAGAAGGGAATATTCTATATTGGAAGTAGAAAGTTAAACAAGGAGGCCGCTGCAAGAATGATATAGAAGGGGAGATAAAAGGGCATTGAGAAGTGTGATAATAGTAGAAATGGTGAGAAGCTCAGAGTTGGGTTTATTTTTAATATATTGCCAGAGGCTTACTGATGGGCTAAATGTAGAACTTGAGAGAAAGAACAGAAGCAAATATGACTCAGGTTTTTTCTTGAGCATGTGGAATTTCGGAATTTCTGTAACTTGAGATAGAGAAGATTGAAGAGGAGTAAGTTTGGTGATAAAATTAATGATTTGATTTCTGACATTTTTGCATTTGAATAGCTTATCAATGTTAAAGTAGGAATGTAAGGTTAGTAGCTGAGATTGTAACTCAGGTATTGTCTGTAGATAAAATTTAAGCATTAACATTGTAGCAAGATGTGTATGAGGTTACTAGGGAGAGAGCATACCATAGTAAAGTTCAAAAATACAGCTCAAGGATGAAAAGGACCCTAAAAGGAGAATGAGAAGAAACAGCGGCAGGAGAGTGTTTACCAAGAGAGCCAGTTGTAGAAAGTACTTCAAGCTAAATTCAGCTGCACCATCAGCTGTTGCTGATACGGCATCAGATAGATGAGGATTGTTAATTTGCCATTGGGTTTATCAGGAGAGGTAATCACTGACCTTGAGAAGAACATTTTTCGTGGAATTAATATAGTTAGTGGATTAATGTGCATAGGAGGTAAAGAATGTCAGGACTTTTTTTTTTTTTTTTTTTTTTAAAGAAAGATGCAGGAAGGAAAGAAGGTGAGAAGGCAGGCAGGCAGGCAGGAAGAGCTGGGAGGAAGAAACGTTTATTTATTTTTCAGTTGTTTGTCTTGGTTTTCCCTTTCTACTACCTCACCACTAACCCCGTCGCCCCAGAACATGAACCCCTGGGTCTTTGGGATGGGTGTGGAGTATGCCTGATGGATTTAGGTTGTGCCCTATAGTTAATGTATCTTAGACCTCCAGCTAAGTTTCCATTTGGACAGTTAAAAAAATACACCTTTCTATATTTGCCTTGGTCTTTGAGTTAAATATTAATATTTTATGCTTATAAATATTATAATTTACTTATTAAAATACCAACAAAATATATTTTGAATTTAATATGAACTAATTCTCAGCCTTAACATTCACAACGTAGGTGTTTCCTGGTGGCCTAGTGGTTTAATACTCCAGGCATAATCCACGTACATCCCAAGGTTCCTGGTTCACGACCATGGGCTTTGGGAAACAACCGAGATGAACAACTAAATTAAATTTATTGCTTATTCCTTTCTCTTTTCTGCTTCCCTGCCCACTCACCTCCACTCCTTCCTGCACCTTAAAAAAAAAAATTCACAGTGTAGACTGTTTTACCCCTTCTAATTTACAGGATAAGAAATCACTTGTTTGCATATCTTGGTGGCTTAGGTACTAAATTGGCAACTAGAGTGTAGACCCTGTAAAGCTTAGGGACCCCTGTTTAAGACCTAGGACAGAATACGGGAAGGACCAAAAATAAATTAATTTTAAACAGTGCTTCCTCCTTTCCTTCCTTCCTTAAAAATGCTTCTTCCTCCTCTCCCTTCTGCTCTCTTAGGGGGAAAAAGAAAAGAAATCTCCTATATACTGTCACCAAAACAGTGGATTGTAGATCCTAAACAAAAAAGTAAAGAAAAAAATAAAGTCTTGCTTATTATCTGTAAACTATCTCTTTTCTCAGGTATTTCTTACTAATAAAAATTGTTTTTAGCAAAACTATGTAATTTGCTGACTTTTTAAATGTTAATGCGTAATATTTAAGTTGGAGCAATTCTTTTAATAATTTGTCTAAAATTGTTTTTCCCAAGTTTATATATACTTATCTCGTGATAATCATGAGTTTCATAGTTGTATTCACTTGAGATGATGTATTTATGTCCTTTAATTTATATGAACAATCTTATATTAATATATCCAAGAAACCCAGTTTTCTGTCTTTCAAGATTCTCCAAACTTACTACTGAGTAACTACTTTCTACCTAACTCTTATTATCTTAAAAGCATGAAGTTGATATTGATCTTCTCTTATGTAATAGAATGTAGTATTTACTTATTCTGAAAATTTCGGAGGGAAATATTAAAATGATCTTTGCTTTTATTAGGACTTGAACCACAAGAGTTTACTGCATCTATTAAGTTTGTCAGTTATATATATGGGGCTCTTAGCTATCTGCTCTCACTTAATTCAGTATTTACATTTGAAACTTGATTTGAAATTCTGCAGCTGGATTCAGAAAACATTTGCTGGGCCCTGGCTTATGCCAATTACTTATATAATATGATAGCTCTTGATTTGGAGGACTCTGAGACTGTTAGTATAATAGCATTGTTGTGGATAAATCAGTGCCAGCAAGCATACCAGATAACTCATTTTAGTCAAACTATCTAGTGTCTAATATATTTTTTTCCATATTTCAGTGGTCTCTCATCACCTCTTCTTGCGCTGTATGTGTTAATTAAAGCAGAAATTATAATGACTTTTTGGGGTTTTGACAGAATATAAATAGCACGTAGTAAGACATAGCCACTATAGCCAGAAAACTTCCCTTGAAGTACGAAGTAGTTATCTACTGTAAGAGATCTAAGTTCAGGAAAGAAGGGTGTGAAGGTAGTTTGATAATAAATTGTGAAAACAAACTGTCCTGGGTATTTCACAAGCCATGGAAGGGATAATGTCTGTCAACAGTGCATGCAACAGCAATCTTTCATGAAGACTTGAACAGAACTATTTAATGTTCATTCCTTTATTTTGTCATTCTCAAGAACCATTTATTGAATAACTGTTTCGTGCAGACTGAGGTGGATCAAATTAAGTATATTAAGAAGGTTATTTTTGTGCACCTTGGTGGCTCAGACATTATAGTCTGCAACTCTCCCGTTATCCATGTAAAATTCAGGGACTCAAGTTCACAACCCGGAGTGGGGAGGTATGGAAAGGACAACCAAAGTCATCATATAACTACTTCTTTCTCCCCTGCCCTCTCTTCCTGCCTGCCTTCCTACTTCCATCATTCCTGCCTGCTTTCTTCCTCTTAAAAAATAGGCTGTTTTAACACAATGTGGTAAAAGACTTGGTAAGACTAGGCTTTATGATGAAAGAAGGTATAACTTGGGTATGTAAAGGCAGATTTCCCAGAGGAGATGTATGCAGTGCCTAATTACTTCTCAAAAGCGTGAATAAGCTTTAAACAAAGGAAGAGAAAAGATTGTCTGACTGGAACAACTAGCATGAGCTTCAGCACTCATTGCTGAAATGTGTGAGTGGACAATGAGACCAAATAGGTAGGACCAGGTTAGTACAGATCTTTTATGCTATGCAAAGGAACTTATATTTCAAAATAATAAATATATATATTTTGCATGTCATTTCTGATAAATTGTGAGTGGTTTCTTGGAAAACTCTTTAAAGAATTCTGAGATCATATTTAGACTCTGGAAAATTGCTGTGATTGTGGTGACTATAATTTATTGTGGGAAATTTTTGATAAAAAGAGGGTTCTGGTAATTAAGTCAAGATAGCATATATAAGATTTTGTGGTTGATCATCATAGTCATGATCAACCATCCTCTATATATCATCAGTTTAAGAAGAAGTGATCCTATGATATATGTCAACCTAATTACAGGAAATGGAGAGCCAGTGGAACGTAGGAACATATGATTGGATTGATATTTTAGAAAGGATTTTTTGGCTATATTGAAGATAGATTTTTTTAGAGGGTGATACTAACTTTGAAAGCAAAGGAGACTGATTTGAGGTCACTGCCATACTAAGTCAACAGAAAATGTTTGAAGCAAAGTTAATGATGAAAGGGCCAGGGAAGAACTTTTACATAAAAGGCATATCTTAAAAGGTCATATCAATAGAACCTATGAAGAATGCATGGATGTGAGAAGAAAGGGAATAATGGCAAGGCTGAGCTCTGAGATTTGACTTGAGTGAATAGATGGATACTGATACTATTATAACCAAGTTAAGGGACCAAAAGAGAAATACGTTTGAAAGAGATGTTGAGTTCTAGTTAGGTTTGACGTCTGGTATATCCAAGTACACATGTATAGAATAGTTCTAGGCCATAGATCCCTCTGATTTTGTTTGAGGGTATGGTTTCTGTGTTCTTGGTATCTCAGTTCTTTTAATATTTAAGCTCTAGGGAATTCTAGGGAATTGTTCCTAGAGTCATCATTCTTTTTCCAGAACTGTCATGGATTTATTCCTTTTATTTGTAAAATACCTTTATTTACAAGATTTGTGGCATGAGAAGAGATCTGTTGGGCTACATCATGATGGACAGCAGCATCTTAATCACTTTTTCTTTGAAGAAGTTACATAGTTAAAAATTCTCTAAAGGGATTATTTTTAATTTTTTTAAATGTTAGATGAATCCTGCAGAATACGCATATTTAAAGTGGCAGGTGGATTAATAGGCATAAAAATACAGCCATAGAGGTAGAAGGAAAACTATATGATGGTGGTTTCAAGTTAAGGGTAAAGCGTCCGGCCTAAAGGAAAGATAATAGCATAAATGCTGTTGAGTGGTCAGTTCAAGTAAAATCTGAAAAATATTATTTTGGCAAGTTATTTAAGCTGTCAACTTATCTTGATTGTAGCTAATGCAAATTTTAGAAATATATATCAGAAACCAGATTGAAGTAGTTTAAGGAATAAATAAAATGCTAGAATGAAGTCATATGATTGTTGATTAGTCTTTTAAGAAGAGTGGATGAGAAAGAAAATGGGTGGAACATTAAGAAATTAGTAGCTAGGGGCAGAATAAGAAGGTATCCTTTAATATTAGAGCACATGTTTGTAGGTCAATGGAGGCAGGCTGTGTGGAGAAAAAGATTAAGAATTTGAGAGAGGATTGGATAACTAGGTGGAAGCTGATAGAATCAAAAGCTCTGGCAGGGATTCTTCTTGAAGGGAGTTGGGTCAAGTTTGTCAGAGGGGAGGAGGGGTAGGGTAGTAAATACATGATAAAACTCTTAGACTGTAATAGTTTTCAAACTCCTAGTTTTTGAGTCCTGTTTTTAATTTTTTAAAAATTTGGAAGATATTCTTCAGAATACAAATTAGGAAAATTAGAAAGATTTTCAGGCAATATTGAGAGCCCTGTAGAAGTTGGTTACCACAACTTGTACTTAATTTGCTCAGTTGTGTGATGGAGAAAGCAGACAGTTGCAGCTTTACCACACCAGGAACAAGAATAGTGCAACAATGAGATCTTGGTAACAGGTAGGAAAGTGGTTGATATGAGATATGATGAAGTTCAAAAGAGAAGCAACAAGAAGAGCCAACAATAGTGATACAGTCAAAAATGCAAGGGAGTGGCAGTCTTGTTGAGGTTATTGGCCAGTGTGGTGTAAGTCGGAGTAGGAGAGCTGCATGTAACTGCTCCTCCTGGTGCTATGGGCCCTGCTTTCGTTTCTTCCTCTATACTTTCCTTTAGGAAGGATAAAATAATTCCTAACCATTTTCTTTAGCCCAGTTCTCTTATCTTCACATTCATTCATGTCTACTTAACATTACTGCCTAGAGGTCTCAAATTTAACCAGTCTAATATTGAACATCTCATCTTCTGCTCCAGTGTTTTTCTTATCTTGATTTCCCTAGATCAGTAAAAAGTCCTTGCTGAAGACAGAAACCTCAGAAAGCAACCTTTAATTATTCTTTCTTTCTATACTTCACTCCAGTTAATTAGTAAGCTCTGTTTACTCTTAACTATTCAATATCTCAGCTGTTTGTTTTGCTTAATTTCTGCTTTGCTTCCTTTAACATAGTCCTCCATCTTTCATTTTGACCTGCACTGACCAACATAGTAAATGCTAATGTCTTGTGACTAGTCCAAATTGAGATGTGCTATGTGTAAAATACACCCTGGATTTTGTATTTTTAGTATGAAAGCAATTTTTATTTTTTACACATTAAAATTGTAATATTTTCGCATATTAGGTTAAATTCAATACATTATCCAAATTAGTTTTATTTTTTTGCCTTTTAAACCATTGCGACTACTAAACATTTATAAATGACCCTGCTCATCCTCTAGATTTATCTCTACCACTTTAAACTTTATATATACTTTTATTCTCATTTCCCCCAATGAGTTAGGTTCTCTTGAAATATATTTTCCCCTTCTTACCTGGCTAACTCATCTTTATCTAGGAAGACATTATCTCAGGATTACTTTTTCCTGTATGTTCTCTTAGAATCCTGTTCCCTCTCTACCCTCTCCTTTCATTATATATTGTTAATTGCTTATTCTGTTATTTCTGTCCTTTCATATACTGTGAGTTCTATACAGTTGATAAAGATTTTTATTCACTGCTCTATACCCAGTATCTGTCATAGTTTGACATGCTTATAAGAGGCATTCAGTAAAAATATTCATTGAGTGAGTGATCATAGATTTTAGAAGAAGAATATATGCAGATTATATTGTAGGAATTATGACAAGAGAGTGAATTGAGTAGCTGAAATGAAATAGAAATAAAGGTAACTGCAGTTACGTGTTTAGGGAACCGAGAGGTTCAGTAAATATCCTTAGTTTCATTTTCTGTCTTTTTCTCCATAAATAACAGATAATTTTCTTATAAAACCTTGATTGAAATATAATTTACATACCACACAATTCTTCATTTTAAAGTGTATAATTCAGTGGTTTTTAACATATTCATATGGGTGTAAAACTACTGCCATAGTTAATTTCTGAGCTTTTTCAGGAGTGATTCATTTTTAAAAGCCTCCTGGATAATTCTGATACATTCATTAAGAGGATTTTTTTCCTATTTCCCTCTGGCTCCTCCTCAACTAAGATTGCTTGCTAGACTAAGATTGGCTGTGTCATCTACATTTTATTGTTGAATTGCCTATAACTGGAAAGATTGCCATAAAAGTCAGAAATAAATGGATATTAATTGGATATTAGGTAGATAGAATGATAGGAAAAGAGAACAACCTTTAGTTTTCTCAGAAGAACAGGTGTTTATACTCAAGGAAAGAAAATTAATGATTCTAATGCATTCATTAGTCTTAGCCCCACCTCCTTTCCTCACATTTATGAGGTGTGTGAAAATAAACAACCTGTGTTTGAGAAGGCATTGGGGAAGCTCTTTAGAAAGGAGTATAGCTATCATTTCCATTATCTGAGGTGGTCAAGGAAAGTTTTCACTGAAGGCATTTGAGATAAAGATTTGTTTATTTACTGTGAAACCAGGAAAGGGGAGCCTGGAGGATATGTTTGAAAATCGGAATATAGAATGGAATTAGCTAATTGCAAGAATAAGTTCAGAGAATTCATTGATAGGATGTCAGGTGAAGGGGAGGATTGTTAGTTTCCTGCCTATCTAGAGTTGGCCAAGGCTGGAATTGGTGAAATGTTAGGTGAATAGAATTAGTTGTATTAAAAAAGGAAATGGAATGCGCTTGATAGCCAGTTAGGAAAGCTGTCTAAGACAAAATGAGATCCAAGTATTTAGGGTTTCTAGTTCTGACACGGAGTAACTTGTGGTGTCATCAATGGAGGCAAGAGATAAAGGAGCAGAAAGGAAGGTTTCAATTGGGTTGTTTTAAGTACTGTCTTTTCAGCTAGAATGAACCTGTAAGTAACTAGACTAAAATTTCTAAGTCCTTTCCGCAGGAGTATCTTACAAAAGGGCAATACTAGAGTTGGTAAAATAATCAACTATGATAAGTAATTATTAGACTGTGGATAGACTTGGTATATTGATAAAAAGTGGTAATTGCAGTAGAGTATAATTTTACTTTATACTAAAAACTAAATTATTTAGAAATTATTATAAGGTTTTAAATCAATGCCTTAAATTTTATGTATCTTTAAAATTGTTTTTGCAACCTACACATTGATTCTTTATGGAAAAAAATGGTAAGTACTCAATCTAAAATTGCTGGATATATATTTGCTTCAGGTTTATTAAAAACTAAACATTTATTTTCTTTCCCTAGTCCAAACCCCTGATACCTCTTCAAAAAGAGACTGATTCAGAGACTCAGAAAATGGTGCTTACTAACTACATGTTCCCTCAACAGCCACGGACTGAGGATGGTAGGAATTTTAAGAATCTCTCTTTTTAAAAAAAAAATTGCTGACAAATTACAGTAAAGGCAGGAAGTGAATTTTAAAGTCTCAAAGACTTACTAGTTCGAAGGAAATTTGATAGTTGATCAGTAATGTTATTTCAGTCTGAAAATAAGGCAGCACATCAGTGTTAAAGACAGATGAATCTAGAATCATATGTAGACCATGTACATCCTTAAATGATTCCTTGAAACCAAACATCAAAATCTGCCTATTATAGATCTCTGTATTCTAAGTCATATTTAGCGAAATATTAGAATGTTCGTTAAATGATTATGTAATTCGTAATAGTGAATTTGCAGTCTTTTGTTCACTTAGTCTTAATTCTACCTTTGGATTTCTATGCAAGGTACTCTGCTAAATTCTGACTACAAATATGACTTATAAATGCTTACATTTTGCCCAGAAAGGGGACTATGCTTTACCATAGTCCACAGATGTTTTTCAGCGCAATTACAGTAAAACTTTTTAAACTAAAGAGTGAGTTGTTTCTAATATATACTGTTCTGAGCATGTGCATGTAATATATATTTCACAATTTAAGTAATTTTTGTGTGCTTTCTAAAACCAGTGAAAATCCTTATGACCCAAAGTTATTTTAAGTTAATACTTAATACATAAAAACACTGAAGAAAGTCTACATGACTCTTAAGTCTTAATTTATAAAACATACCCATCGGCAAGTCAAGTACATTCTTGAACGTCAGTCATTTCCATATATTCGAGCGGCAACTGTCGCTCAGGTCTCTAGAAACGAGCAACGCTGACCACAAAACACTGCGCTGTTTGATGGAGTCACATCGATTTTTATGTTGCTTATTAGAGGTTTAGCAAACTACTTTGAAATACTTAAGACTAAGAACTAAAATCATTTAACTTCTATTCCATATATTAGAAAACGCATTACTTCTATAAACTGTTTCTTGCTCACTGCTACTCCACTAGGGTGTATCCAAAATTGTTCTGCTTTTGAATTGATTCGGAGTTAAGACTTGTGAGTTGTCACTTGTGAATAGCTTCATGGTGTGTGTGTGGGGCGGGGTGTACATCATTCAAGTTTAGAGAATAGGTTTGGTTTATAAGGTAGATTTTCACCTATGCATTTAAATCCAGTTTCCATATTTAATAATTTGAAAATATTATCCATAAAAAGTATATTATACTTAATTTTGGACTGTCATTGTTAAAGTATCCTTTTTTTGTTTTTGACTTTTTAGTGGGGGGTTGTCGATCTTTATAAACTCTTAAAATTTCAATTCCATAGATTGTTTTTTAAATGTCCTGCGACCTTATCAAACTTAATTTGATTTTCATCCCAACCATTTAAACTAATCTTTTAATTGATTTTATTGAAGGAATATTACATTAACTACATTTAAGGTAGGTTTAATGATAGTAACTTTACATCTGTGTATAATGCAGTAAGTTTGCCACTCTTTCCTTTTTTGGAAGTATTGGTTTAGGTTGGTATTCTGTACATACACTAGAAATGTGGAAGTTCAGAATAAATATGCCAACTCTGGCTTATGCCTATACTCATGCAGTGTTGGAAATTACAGTACATGTTTGGATACATTAATAGATGTTTGTGTTAGTCACTGGGGACTCGTGTTTGTTTTATAACTTCTCTGAAGGTAGTTCCTAATAATAGGACACAATAAGAGTAAGGATTCCATAAATAATATTCTGCTATATAATATTCAAATAGTTATTCTTTTGGGGAAGATATTAGTATTTAAAATATTTGTAAGGAAAGAAGAAATTCTTTGTGTAGAGAAGAGACTTATTGTTCTATTACATAGATTGGTAAACTACTTTAGTAAAGGCCATTTAATAAATATTTCAGATTTTGTAGGCCAAATGTTTTCTGTTGCAACTACTTCTGTTGATGTTAATGTGCAAATAGTCATCGGCATTACGCAAACAAATGAATAGAGATGTATTCTAATAAGATTTTATTTATGAACAAATTTAGATTTCATATGTCATAAGGTATTCTTTTTTGTCTTTTGTGGCTTTTAACCATCTAAAAATTGTAAAACGGTTCCTAGAGCTCAGGCTGTACAAAAATAGGAAGTAGGCCAGAATTAGTAGTATTCTTCCCTTCTCTTAAAGGATAGAAAAAGCAAACTTAGAAAATTCTTATTATTTTTCTTTATTTTGCTGCTTTTACTGTTTTGTAAATATATTAAAAACTGGAAAATATTAGAAAGAAATCAAATACAGATATCATTTCAAAGGAACATTCTTTAGAGATAAATTAATATTTCCCTTGCGATTGAACCAAAGGTACCAAAGGACATGTTTAATCTTTTAATGTTTTATTACATTTATGTGTTATTTGTGCTTTGCCTGCTTTTGTTTTTGTCACATAGATTTTGGAAATTTTTTGTCTTTCATTTTATTTATACTAAAATAACCAAACATGACTCAGTGAATAAAATTACTCAAAAACGTGTATTTTTTATTTGAGGAATGAACTAGATTATTGAATGCACAATTGTGGGATCATTGAAGCCAGCCCCTTCCAGGGAACAATTAGATTAAATATTCTCCATTATAACATTTTGTTCCAGTGAAAGTGATTGATAGACTCCGGCTCATGGGCCAGATGTGGCCCACTACCTGTTTTGTGTGACCGTGAGCAAAGACTGGCTTTTACAAGTGAATGATTGCATCATTTCGATCACAGTGAACACTAACATCCACTCCTGTTAAGCAAAATGTTATATCAATCTTCTCATTTGTGGATCTGTATTATAAAGATGATTGACAGCGCCTCCTAATTTGAGGTCCTACATAATATTCTTGATTTTGTTTTGTGGCTCACAAAACTTATCATTTATTATCTGGCCATTTACAGAAGAAGTTTGGTGATCTCTGCTCTATAAACTGTGCTAATCATATTTGTATCATGCCTTGATATCTCTGTTTTCCCTTTTCATGAATCAAATTCACCTGACCTCTTTTACTTATTGTCATTTCAATTTATTCTTTAATTCTTTCTTCTTAAATGAGATCATAGTTCAAGTAAGAAATTTATTTTTGATACAAAGAATACATATAGCATAATAGAATCTTAACATTTTAAATTTATTTTGGAGATCTGATTTAGAGTACAAAAGTCTTCAGTGGGAAAGTCTGAAATACGTGTATACATTTGTATATGTATTGTATGCATCATAGCATTCTTATTCCTTTTAGAGTTCATTTTTTGTTTATTTCACTGGATATTGTAAGGAGAGTAGAATCACCTACACATAATAGTATGGTCAGGCGGGTGAACTTTCTTTCTACTGCAAGAAAAGATTATTTCCCTTTATCAGTTCTTTTAAGAAATACAGGGTCAGAAAATATAATATTCTTAAATTACAATTTTATAACATTGTGAGAGAAGTAGTCTGTTCACATTTATATTGATTATCTATGTGCCAGGCATTGTGTTAGATCTACGTATGTAAAGATAAAAATCTTGTTTAAAGATAGATAATGAACTATACATTTGAAAAAGAGGCATTATATCTCTTGCCTATTTAGAAGAACTAGTCTTAAACTAGAAGAAGTGGATCTGCTCATCTCTATTATAATCCATTTGTAGCTAGTTGGGGATAGTATCAGTCCAAGAAGTTTTATTGCATTTTTTTCCTTAGTGAAATTAAAGAAAAATTGCCTCTAGAAATTAGTAAAAATACATTTGAGGGGGATGCCAGTGATTTGGAGTTTAAGAAAAGACTAGATAGGAATACTAACTAGGAATAGATAGAATATTGAGCATCATTGAAGAAGCAAAGGTGAGGTAATACCATATGTTTGTAGTGGTTCTAAACAACAAGGTTATATAATTTTCTTCTGATACAATTCAGCTGTCCAGAACTAAAGACATTTTTTGAAGCACCACATTATAGGTTTTGTTGGATAGGTGGCTAGCTTAAATGAAAAAGGGCAGGAGTGATTAAAAGAATATAATCTAAACCAAATAAAAAGGAAGTAAGACCTAGAATGGTTTTATTGGAGGAAAAAGAAATGAAGTTAAGATTAAAAGTTTACTGGGAATAATAAAGAAGTAAATAATGTAAAAGTGTAAGTGTAGTAGTTAGGATGGTGAAAGAGTTTTACAGAAGGTACAGTTTTAAGAATGACCAGGACTGTTAATCATAGAGATGGAATTGTAGGGTTGAGGTAGGGTCAGTCACAAGTTGTCATTTATCAAGGTAGTGACAGGTCTTAGGTGGAGAGAAAGACTGTAGGCTAATACTTGTCATCAGTTAATATGTCAGGGTCTAGTGATATCTAAAATGGAGAGAAAGTGACATCATTTCTTGATGCCCCGAATCTCAAAAGATAGGAGATTTTATGAAGGGTAGAAATGTAGGTGACCAGAAGTTCATAAGAATTAGAGGCACGTTAAAGATTATTTATCTTGGGATTCTGCAAAAATTCTAGTGTAAAAATTGCTTTGACATAATCTAAAAGGCCTAGAGATCTCCGAGCTAGAGTGGTGTTTTAAATTAGTGGTTGTGATAAGAGTGGAGAATGTTCTAATTCCTGGAAACAGAATTTTTCAGAAACTACTTGGCAGCAGTACCTTCCTTTCCAACTATACTATGTCAATAGGGATTCTTAGGAATTTGAACCACATTCCACAAACAAAAACAAATAGCATTAAACAACTCCAAAAAGAAATTAAAGAAAAAAAAAATCTTAAAATATGTATTGAAAACAAGGAAAAAGCCAAATCCAGAAAGCTTAATTTCCATTTTTAGTATTTGGTTTCATGGCATTCTTAGCTTGAATCTGAGATTAAAGAAGGGTAAGAAACCTCAAATAAGGATTGAGTATAAATTATAGTTCTACTTTTGTATGAATATTCAAATTGACTGTAGTTGGGTTAGCCAGGAATTTTAGTTCATTATTATCTAGTTTTAAGTTCTTTTTTAAAGGAAAGGTGCAGGCAGGAATGAGGGCAAGCGGAAGCAGACAGGCAGGCAGGCCGGCAGGAAGAAAGAGGAGAAGGGAACATTTTATTTTATTTTTATTTAGTTCGTCTTTGTTATTCTCCCCAGCCCTGGGATGCAAACCTGGGACCTTGTCATGTACATGGACTGTGCTCAACCACTATTCCACTAGGGCATTACAGTTTTGCATTCCTTTAATATACAGAAAACACGTAATTTTATTTCATATTGCACAAATTTCTATAGGGTGTTATATAATAGTTAAATGGAGAAATATTTTTAATTGACTAGTAAGCTAAAACTAGCAGTTATATTATCTTTAACATTATATTGCATGTCAAGATATGTAAGTGTTATATTTGTGTTAAATTTTTCATTTTCCTTGTATTTTGATAAAATATGTGATTCTTGTACTTAGTAAAGTTGTTTATGTTTAATGTAAAGACGTGATTACATGCCATCAGGGTAAGCCTTTTTACCAAAATAGTTTCATAATTATAGTAAAATAAGTAGACTTTTGTTTGTTTTCCTCTAGTTATGTTCATATCAGATAATGAAAGTTTTAATCCTTCGTTGTGGGAGGAACAGAGGAAACAACGAGCTCAAGTAGCATTTGAATGTGATGAAGACAAAGATGAAAGGGAGGCACCGCCCAGGGTGAGTCTGTTTTTTCTTCTTCTAAATTTGAAATAGACCTGCTGATATTTGTTTGGTAATATGTATCTGTACTGAGCTGTTTAGGGGGATGCAAAGAAGAATTGACTTTATTAATTGCCCTCAAGACACTTGAAGTTCACTGCCATTGCATACACATATGAAAGACTTTGAGAGCAGTGTAAAACTGATTGAAAGTCATATTCATGATATATAAATATAAGAGATAAAAGATTATTGCATTCCCCTTTCCCTTAATGATTCATTTTCATATATTCTAGGGATAAAGAACTCTTTGTTGTAAGCATTATTTATTCATGGGCTTGAGAATGTCCATCAAAATGTAATGATAGAAATAGCAATTACACATTGTCAAGTTACTTATGGATGTGATTATTTTTCCTTTATATAAAGTAACTGAGTAGCAGAAAATGCCAGTTAGGCTGACATCGGAAGTTTGGTTATCAGCACATAAGATATAGTATAAAAATATAGATTTTTTTTTGTGTCTGGAATAAAATGTCTAGCTGAAAAATACACGCTTTCAAAAAGCTTAGTGACAATGTTGGCAATATCCACAATATATTTCCAAATGGAATGTATTTTAAGGCTGCTAAAAATGTTTCACAAACATTGAAAACTCAGGGATGTACCCTTATATGACTCAGGCAGCTGCTGTGGGGACCAAGGACCCAAATTCATGACCCAGGGCCGGGGTCAAAAAACCAAAATTAATAAAGATGGTTCTTCTTCCCTCTTTCCCTCCCTCCCTCCCTCCCTCCCATTCTCCCTTCCTTTCTTCCCTTAAACAAAAAAAAAATTAAAAACTTTAAATGTGAAGTCTCTGCCTATGCTTCCCAAGGCATGTCTTTGCAATGATTCCTGTGAACCAAAGAGCCAGTATAAAATGAATTATAAATTAAATTTTGAGATTGACATTATAAAATTTATCCATATTTTAAATTGTTCTTATTTTATTTCTCTAGGAGGGAAATTTAAAGAGATATCCAACACCGTACCCAGATGAGCTTAAGAATATGGTCAAAACTGTTCAAACTATCGTACATAGATTAAAAGATGAAGAGACTAATGAAGACTCAGGAAAAGATTTGAAATCACTTGAAGATCAGCATGTTATAAATAATGATGTGGGTGTGAAGGTTAGAAAACTCAATTCAAAAGAATTTACCCAAACCTACTTCAGTTTCTTTAAAATTTTTAGATTATAATTTATATAATAAAATCCAGTTTTATATAATAATCAAATTTAGGGTTTGTTCTCAAATGCCTGAACTGAAAGCTATTCTCTAATTGCTGTTACCATTTCAGTGTGGTTGACTGTCCATGTGGACAGAGGAATGTCAACAGAACCTTAATTTATTGCCCTAAGAATCAGATAATGAGTGTCAAAAAATTCATTGTTATGAAAATACTGTTTTTTACCCCTGGTCATATTGATCTACTGTACCTAATTATAATTTTGAATATAATTGCTATGACATACAATTGACATTTCCCCAGGATGTTTCAGAGGTTTACACAGATACTTAAATTGTGTGTTCCTTTAGCAGACTTTATTCCCCGCATTGTTCCATAGAAACAAAAATTTTATCACATTACTAGCATCATCACACATTCTGCAATGAGCAGGAAACAGTCTAGCCATCATGAATTTGAGCCTGTTAAGCTCAGTTAAGTTAAGCTAAGTTAACTCTGTCACACTGATTTAGTAGTCTAAGATGAAATGGAGCCTCAGATAAATTGTAAAGTTCAGTGATTTATGGACCTTTGGGGACTGCCTGTTACCAAAGTAAGCATTTTGTGAATGTTAGAGATTTCCATGTTTAAAGTTTCCTTGATTTATCCAGAATAGGAAGATGTTAAATTACTTTCAGATTTTCCATCTGCACTTTAACACAAGAATCGGTATGAAGCTTAATAAATAAAAATTCTTTATCTTTTCTTAGATTTCAGAAAGCAGTACTCCAGTAAGAAGCAAAGCTGATGAAAGAGAAAAGTTTATGATAGGAAACTCTGTACAGAAGACCAGTGAACCTGAAGCTGAAATCAGTCCTGGCAGTCTGCCAGTGGATGCAACTATGAAAAGCTCTGAAAACCTAAAGCATATTGTTAACCATGATGATGCTTTTGAGGTATGGCTTTATGGTGATTCTGGTACTATTATAACAAAAGAATTTAATACTTCATTCTTGCTAACTAAAGAATTAGGTGAAATCTGCTATTGATAGCATAAAATATGCTAATGGTCAGCATTTAGTTTGTTAGTTTGTTTTTTGGCCGCCTCCGGCCCTGGTCCTGGCCCTGGTCCTTAACCTGCATCCATGGCTTTCATAGTCTGTACTTTAGCCACAGAGTCACAGAGGGCATTTTTGCTAAATAGCTTTAAACTTAAAAACTTTCATACCCATTATATGCAAATGTTTAGTATACAAATTAGATTGTGGTGGTTCTATTTTTTTAATTTTTATTGTAGAAATTATTCTACACATTAAAATAATTTCCTGTGTATAGGTTCCCCATTTCTTAGATACATTTCACCACCATCCCCTCTACCAAATCACCAAGTGTGCTTCCCCACTGTCCAGTGGGCTCCACCACCATTTGCCCCACCCACTCCATTCTCTTTTGGTAACCTCAGTTCTGTTGCAAATGTTTCAGGGTTGATTATATTTCATTTGTTCTTTTGTTTCGTCTGTTTGCATTCTACCTATAAGTGAGGATGTCTGGTATCTTTTTTCTTTTGACTTGTTTCACTTAGCATAATCCCCTCTAGTTCCAGCCATATTGATTCAAATGACAGGGTTCATCTCTTCTAAGTGCTGTGTAGCATTCCATTGTATATATGTACCACATCTTCTTTATCCATTTATCTGATGTTGGGCAGTTAGGTAATTTCCAGTTCTTAGCTGTTGTGAATGAGGCTGCAGTACATCTCTGCGGATGGTGCTTTTGTATCTTTTGGGTGGATGTTCAGAAGTGCAATGACGGGATCATATGGGATTTCCGTCTTCAGTTTTTTGAGAAATCTCCAAACTGTTCTCCATAAAGATGGTTCTATTTTAATTCTATAAAATTCATAGTAACTATTACTTTTATTTCTGTAACTTAAAAATGAAAACATTGTCATAGGTATACTTTAATTATTTGACTTTTTTAAGCACTTCTGGTGAAGGAATGAAAACTCAGATGGCTAAGGTGGCAGCCATTAAGTCCTATGGATTTACTAAGACCCGACCAGGGATTTAAAACAAACAAAATTAATAGAGTAGATTGAATCCTGATTTATGAGGTCCTTGAAAGCAGTGCTAAGAAGTAGAATCATCAGGTAATAGCTACTGAATTTTCAAAGTTTGAGGACCTTTCTTTTTTTTCAATTGAAGTTCCATTGGTTTTACAACTTTTATATAGGATCCAGGTATATGAGATTGTAAATTGACATCTGTATGTATATTATATTATGCTCACCACGAAAATTCTAATTTCTACCCATCACCATATAGTTGACAATCTTTTTTTGTTTTTTAAGGGAAAGGTACAGGCAGAAAGAGAAAAGGAAGCAGCATTTCCTTTAGTTGTTCATTTTGGTTATTCTAGCCAACTCTGGGACATGAACCAGTACTTTGGAATATATGTGGCCTGTATCCAGCTAGTACTCTGCTGGGGCACACCAATAGTTGATCATCCTAACCCAGTTTATTCACTCATCTACCACCTTCCCTTCTGGAGACCGCTATTTTTTTATTACAGTCTGAAAGTATGATTTTATCTACCACATGAGTGAAATCATAAGGTGTTTGTCTTCATACATCTGACTTACTTCACTAAGCATATACTACCCTCTGTATTAATCCATGTTGTTACAGATGACAGCACTTCATCTTCGTTTTTTAATAGCTGAGTGGTATTACATTGTGTGTATACCTGATTTTTTTTTTTATTTTTACTGAGGTAACTTTGATTTACAAAATAATACAAGCCTACATATTTAGGTTTACCATTCATTAAATATTATGACAGTACACCACTTCTACACCACATCACCAACAGTCCTCCACCACTGTTCCTTGGATCTCTACCATTACTTGCTTCTGTTCCCCATCCCCTTTCCTACTGATAACCTTAGTTCTGTTGTGAATGTCCAAGGGTTGGTTTTTGTTTTGTCTGTTGGTTTGCTTCGTTTATATTCCACTTAGGAGTAAGATCATCTGATACTTGTTTTTCTCCTTCTGACTTATTTCACTTAGTATAATCCCCTAATTCCAACCATGCTGTTGGAAATGACAGGATTTGATCTTTTCCTGGAGCTATGTAGTATTCCATTGTATATGTGCACCATATTTCTGTATCCATTCATCTGACACTTTTTATTTATAAGGGGGAGTGTGCAGGGGCATATAGAGGATGCATCTTCATTTTTATTTAATTGTTCACACTGATTGTCGCCAAACGCCTCCCCCCCCCGCCCCCCCAACCTAGAATTCAAACCCAGGGGTATGTGGCTTGCTCCTTTGGAGATGATTGATCTAACCGCCACTCACCAGGGCTCACCAGTCTGACACTTTAGATGAGCACTTGGATAGCTTCCAGTTCTTACCTGTTTTAAATAATACTACAGTAAACATGGGAATGCACAGATCTCTGCTAATTAGTGTTTTTATATTTTTGAGGATTTTTGTGTAATGCTAATAGAAAATGTGGACTGGAGATTGGTTCTAAGAGTAACACAAATGTAGAGTGTGAAAATTCTGGCTATAAGGAATACAGAAGAAAGAATAGTCACATAACCATGCCTGAATGGGATGGTGATACCATTAACAGAAATAGGGGTGTTACATGGAGAACAACCAGGCTTGGAAAAATAAAACCCATTAGGTAGACACATATTCAGTAAGTTATTTCTGATTACGTGAGATTTTAGCAGCTGACAAGACCTGTTAGGTAGACATAGTCAATAAGTAGTTGTACATTTGGATCTTTAGCTCAGAAGAGGAATCAAAGCTAGATCATAAGCTGGAAATATGACCATATTAAATATAATCGTTAAAGAAAATGCAATACCCAGGAGAAAGAAAAGAAAAAAAATATGAATTAACTACAGAAAGACTAATTGATGTGATCAAAGAAAATAGAAAAATAAGAGACTTAGAAGACTACAGTTTCCAGAAGCCTAGGAATAATATCATTTCATGAAAGAAAGTCTAGTTACCCATGTGAATACTGCAGATATTTTAAATATGTCCTGGTCTCTTGTTATTTGCATTAATTTTATTATTAAATCCTGTTAATATGAATTTTTGTCAAATTCTTTTTTTCTTACCAGGCATCACTACCACTACTTAAGGGCAAATACAGTTTTTTTCTTAAGGACCATTGTGATATTTAAATTCCACTCCTCCAATCTGTTTCTCTTTGAATACAATTTTGATACCAGGTTACTGTTTTAAAAGATAATTGGAATGTTCTGAATTCCTAGCTTGGGATCTTCTCATAATCACCAATGCATAATTAATGCAGTACATACTCAGAGCATAGCTTTTCCCCACACAATCCAGTCTACCTTTTTTATTTTTTCTGCCACTTAACCCTGAACTCTAGCTACATGGAGCTGACTTTGCCATACCTTTTTTATTTCCATGTTTTTATTTCCCTGCCCTACTCAGAATATCTTTCCCTTCTTAATACATCCTTTGAGAATGAACTGAATTTATATTCATTTCTTAACTCTATTCAATTAACAGTCTAACTTTTTCCATTGTCGTGCAATCTTGGACAAGAGTTTGATAACACCCTTGGGCCTGGGCCCAAATCTAGCTCATTGCTTATTTTCGTACAGTTTTCAACTTAAGAACAACTTTTAAAAGGTTGAATAAAAATCAAAAGATTTTATGACATGAAAAATTAGGTGAAATTCACAGCTTTGGAGAATACATCCAGGGTCACTTGTTTACATACGGTCTATAAGTACTTCTGTGCCATAAGAACAGAATTGAATAGTTCGTGTAAGCCTGTGAAACCTGAAATACTTGCTCTCTGGTCTTTTACTAAAATAGTTTGCTGACCCCAGTCCATGTCTTTATTGTAACACTTATAAGTACCTAAAAGTCTTATTACTTTTAACAGAACACCTTTTTAAAGACCTTTTGTTTCTATCATATGATTTACTTTCATCAGAGTAACTAGGAATACCTGCACAAGATCTGATATTCTATACGATACGTACAGTGTTAAATTTTGTCTTTTCTTCCCTCACTCCTTCTGTCTGATTGTACTCAGTGGTAGATAATATGGGATAATTGCCAAATATTAGAAATTCATGGAGAAGAATAAAAAATTCTGTCTTCAAATTAGGCAAAAATTGCCATTATTTTATTTTAGTGGGAAAACATGTCAGTCCTGATTCATTGGAACATTGCTGGAATAAATTTGAGGACTAGAGAAACCGGAGCACTCCACTAAACTGACTTTTTCTGTGGCTGGGATTGTGTTTTATCATCTTTTTGTTTTTGTTTCTCTGACACCTGATGTAGTACCAGGCATATAGTAGTCTTTAATGTCCTTGAATTAAGGCCTGCCACGGAACATTATATCATAGACACTTTGGTATATTGTTAATAATTGCCATAGTTTTATTATCATATCTTAAAATCTTAAATCATATACTGGTTTTAGTCACTATTACCGTAAAATTGTTTCATGTTCTAAATATTCTATAACTTTGAAGTTCTTATGACTTAATGTTTATTAATTGGAAGGAAACAAACTTTATTTTTATAAATATTTTCCTTTTTTAAAAATTAGGAATCTGACGAACTTTCTTCTGATGAAGAGATGAAAATGGCAGAGATGAGACCACCATTAATTGAAACCTCTATTAACCAGCCAAAAGTGGTAGCATTGAGTAATAACAAAAAAGGTTAGATGTTAAAGGAAAGCACTAAGAATAAAGATGGGCTGAGTAAAACTTACTAATTTTTATATTAAATTTTATTAAAATGTCTTGCTATTTAAAACATGTTTTAGAAACAATTTTTAAAACGTGGCTTTCTTAAAGGTCTTGTTTTTAAAGAAAATTATTGAGACACATTTTCTTTTCCCTCATACAAGTTTATTTATAAGGGCAGGAATTTTTAGTCAAACAAACCTGGATTATGATTCCATTTGTACCACTTCTTACGTGTTCCTTGAATGTCTTAATTTTATACCTAATTATTTATTTTGTACTTAATTTTGTACTTACCTAATTCAGCAAAAAATGAGGCTAATGAAGGATTTTGTAAATATTAAATGATTATACTTTCCAATGTACTCAGATCTAGCATAGTATCTGATATATAAATGTTAGTTGTTCTTCTGTCTGAAACTTTACTCCCACTATTTTTTCATGTAACATCAAAACAAATTCTTAAAAGTAAAAGGGAGTTTGGGTAAAAGTATCTATTCCTTTATTCTTCTGTCACTCCTCACCACCAATGCCTGAATATCTATGTTTACCATATGTTTATCTAACCTTGTCTTCATGGCATTAATTAAATTGTATCAAGATAGCCCTTGGATAGCTTGAGTTTCATAATTGTAGTATTTGTTGTTATAGTCGTAGTGATTACTTACTGTCCTCAATATTTTATATATTGTCACTACCACATGATAAAAAGGTAAAAAGAAGAGGAGGACTTTATCTAGGAAAGAGCCATCTAGTTTAACAATACTTTTAATAGAATTCAAGACCTAAGTAGCTTGAAGTAACAGAACCCATGTAACTATTATTTCCAACTTGTAAGAAACATCCGGACTATTTGACCTGTGCTCATTAAGGTTTTGTTAACTTTAAAAATATCTTTAATTTATGTAATTTCCTATGACTGTGTAAACTTTCTGTAATTTTACTAGAGTTGAAGTTCTATAAAGTATTTAGGATTGTAAAGATATTAAGTTATGATCTTTTGTATTTCTTAAAAATACTGACTTTTATGCTACCTACCTATAATGGAATATGAATATGGTCTATTTATGCTTATAGAATTATTACATGCAAAACTATCTCAAAACTATTTTGAGGGCTCACTATTGCTAGATAGTTCTTTGAGATGATTTAAAAACATGGAGAATTGACCTTGTGAAAAATTTTTGAATTGTTTAGTCTTCTTTGATCGATTACATTGCTTCATTGCTCATTTTTATTGTCAGAATAGATTAAAGCAATTCCACACATGTAATTTCTTCTAGAAATTCCAGATAAATTTTTCAAGGTTTTTTTATTAATAGTTTGAAAAATTGTGACTAAGTGGAAAATCATTCACTAATATCCTCTTTACTGATTAAAGCTAAATCTAGTTTTGAGTGACCTAACTTTATTAAAATTTTTTATATCTAATAGTATCTCTTTAAAAATTGTTTTTGATTCTTTAACCTTTATGTGTATTAGGACTAAATTTTCAGAGGTCCCTTTAGTTATCTTCTAATTCTTTTTCTCTTATTTATTCAACCAGGACAATTTAAATGCCATTTGTCATTACTGGAAAGTCACTCTAATTCTTGATGTATTTATCAATGTTTTAATGTTTTATTTCAGATGATACAAAGGATATAGATTCTTTATCAGATGAAGTTACACATAATAGTAACCAGAATAACAGCAACTGCTCTTCTCCATCTCGAATGTCTGATTCAGTTTCTCTCAATACTGATAGTAGTCAAGACACCTCACTTTGTTCTCCTGTGAAACAAACTCATATTGGTATTAATTCCAAAATCAGGTTTGTGAACATCTTAACAAAATAATTTATTGTACAATAAATATAAATAATACTGCAAAATATAATTACATATAACTGAACCAAAGAATTTCACAAATTAATATTAATAGAAACAGTTCAGACAGTATATACTTTCTTGTCCATTTTATTGTGTATTATTTAGTATTTTATATTTGTTTTTAAGTTAGTTTTTCCAGTGGAGAATAAAAAAATATATACTCTTTAATTCTCTTCATTAAAAGGTTGAATAGTTTTGTAATACTCATAGATATAAATAGCCAATTTGGAGTAATTCAAATTCAAATTCAAAGGGGTATTTTTTGAGTTAGAAATATGAAATAATTTTGGGGAATGTTATTAAATGGGATAATTCTAATACTTTTGATTAGTGGTTATCTGTTCGGATTAAATGTAAATTTATTGTCTGCCCCCTTCTATTGCTCAGGCAGCTAAAATGAAGGCTATGAAAAATGTGAACCTGGGTTCAGGATGTGGGGCGGGACTCACATCAGGTTTACTAAAATGAGACTTTACTCCTTCAGGTTCAAATTTAGCTGATATTTAAAACAAATTTTATTATTTAGATTCTTAAGAAGTTGCATTAATCAAATTAAGACTAGACCTTCATGTTACACTATTGTCTAGAGTGGTTGATAGAAAGATTTGGATTGCAACTGAACCCAAAACTTATTGATTGGACATTTCAAACTTTTTAAATTTTAAATTTTTTAAATATATTTTCTAAAATTTTTGGAGTTAAATTTTTCTAAAATTCCGGGGATATTTAAGTCAATATTTTAATGTGTTGACTTGTATTTTTATAAATTAAAGATAACTTTTGTGTCCCAAAATGAATTAAGGTACTAATTAATATGTGAATAATAAAATTTTACTAATATTATTAGCAGCAGCTAGTATTTTATGGCTCTGTATTTTTATAAAATAAAAACTAAGAAAGGGCTATAGCTATACATTTTTGTGTTATATTTCTAAAATTAGTATATGTTATATGTTACCTAACGGGAGGATCAGTATTAAGGGAATTTGTTGAAACATATTTCCAACTAGAAATAGAATATTTTCTATAATTTTAGAATGGCACGTTTGTGAATATTTGACAAATAAGTCTAGTCACTTAGAGGAGTAATTAGATTTAGTTTTCTTTCTTTATTTCATGTAGAATTTGGAGTATTTACTTCTTTGCTTTGTACAATTTCCTTATCTACATATTCGATTCTAGCAATAGCTACTTAGCAAATAAGGAAGGTTTCAGAATTATTTGTAAGAATGAATGTTCTGTGTTCTTTACTCAAATATTCTAGTTACTGGCTTTTTTTCCATGTATCCATCCATTTTTAAAGCATTTCAGTTTTTAGCACATTTGTGAAAAGATACACAGTAGAAGAAGATAAAGTTTAAGTCTGTTTTTCTTCATTGCTTAGCCCTGTTAAATTGTTGTATGACAAAATAGATTGATGATATTGTTAAAAATTAATTTATCAATTTTAATTAGTTTTACTTATCTCCATTTCATATAAATCTATATTTGACTTAAAATAATATTTAAAAATTACATAATAAATGCCTTTCATCTGTGACTACCACCAACTCCTTTAACTTTGTCTGTCTGTGTATTAAATAATTAGCCACTAATGTTCCCCACTATGCTAAAAGCTGGACTTTATGGTGTTTTTGATAAAATTATCTTTGTTTTAGGCAAGAAGATGAAAATTTTAACAGCCTTTTGCAAAATGGAGATATATTAAACCATTCAACAGAAGAAAAATTCACGGTTCATGATAAAAAAGATTTTAAGTTACCTGAATATGATTTGAATATTGAAGAGCGACTAGTTCTTGTTGATAAAGGTGTTGACTCTGCCACATCTAATGACTCTCACAAATTAGACCATATCAATATGAATATTAATCAGCTTATAGCTAATGATACGTATCAACCAGATATAGTTGAAAGATCAAAAACACAGGATATAGTGCTTGAAACGGGCTTTTTAAGCATTAATGCTAAAGGAGAATCAGAGCACTTGGAAAATGGAAACAACTGTCCTAACCTGGAATGCATAAACAAAGTAAATGGTCATTCTGAGGAAATTCCACAGTCTCCTAGGAGGACTGAACCACATGACATTGATTCTTCTGTTGATATGGGTATTTCCAAAAGCTCTGAAGATCTTTCCCCTCAGAGAAGTGGGCCAATTGCATCTGTTGTGAAATCTCATAGCATAACTAATATGGAGACAGGAGGGTTAAAAATCTATGACATTCTTAGTGATAATGGACCTCAGCAGTCAAATGCAGCAATTAAAGTAACACCTGTTGATGGAAAAAATATAGTCAGGAGCAAATCTGCTACACTTTTGTATGATCAACCTTTGCAAGTGTTCCCTGGTTGTTCTTCATCTTCTGATTTAATATCCAGTACAAAGACGGTTTTCAAATTTGACTCAAATTATAATCCTGAAGAGCCAAACCTAAGAGGCCCCACAGGTGGCCCACAATCTGCACCTCAAATATATGGCCCTCCACAGTATAATATCCAGTACAGTAGCAGTGCTGCAGTCAAGGACACTTTGTGGCACTCCAAGCAAAATTCCCAGATAGACCACGCCAGTTTTCCTGCTCAGCGCCTTCCTAGATCAGAGAGCACAGAAAGTCACGGTTATGCTAAACATTCTGCCAATACGAATTTCTCTAACCATAATAATGTTCGCGCAAATACTGGATACCATTTACATCAGAGAGTTGGCCCAGGAAGACATGGGGAAATGTGGGCCATCTCACCAAGTGACCGACTTGTTCCGGGAGCAACGCGAACTACAGTTCAGCGACAAAGCAGCGTGTCGTCTACGGCCTCTGTAAATGTTGGTGAACCAGGCCCCAGCAGGCGCGCACAAGTTCCTGAAGGAGATTATTTGTCCTACAGGGAACTGCAGGCAGCGGGCAGGACGCCAGTGCTAGCAGCACCACAGAGGCCTCTTTCTGCGCGCACGTACAGCATGGACGGTCCACATGCTTCCAGGCCTCAGAGTGCTCGCCCCTCTGTTAGTGAAATACCAGAGAGAACTATGTCAGTTAGTGATTTCCATTATTCACGGACTAGTCCTTCACAAAGACCAAATGCGAGGGTTGGTTCTGAGCATTCGCTCTTAGATCCTCCAGGAAAAAGTAAAGTTCCTCATGATTGGCGAGAGCAAGTGCTACGACACATTGAGGCCAAAAAATTAGAAAAGGTAATTTAAATTTTTTCTTTCTCTATGAATTTGTGTGTTTTCCTTAAAAGTATTGGATATACTTTTTCACAAGGTGAAGCAAGATTCTCTGAATTACTGAATATGTACTTACATTTTACGAGTTTTTCCTTGGCACTGAGAGTTAAAGTTTAGATAGTCATAATTCAAAGCAATTGAGATGGTAGGATAAGATTCTTACTTTCTCTGACTTCCCAGTGTTTCTAATTCATTTTAAATGTTCCTGTATCTCCTTTTAGATTATGCCGTACATGCTGCAAATAATATATGTAAAGACCTGTGTGCCTCTGTTTTGCCTTTTCTTACCTCCTGTTCTTATCTATTAATAATTGTGTGTTAGCTAAATATGTTTAAGAAAGTAGCGGTTCATATATATCATTAACAGAATAATAAGAGGTGTAATTATAAATACTTCATCTAAGATGTTTTTTGCAATCCATGTTATATGACTAGCACTGTCAGTGATGCTGGTGACTGCATGGCATTTGCTCTTGACTTTTCTGAACTGCATTTCTGATCTTTTTGAATTCAGGTTTCTATTGCTCTAGTATAGTTTGGAAAAAGTAAAATGAATATGCTCTTGTTCAGTTAACTTTATGTGTAGCTATCCATTTTTTTAAAGGAGTTTTAAATGTTTTCAATTAACCTGTAAAACTGACACTCGTGCCAATGGCCCGTATATATAAGGAACATTCTTCCTTTAATTTCTAGCTTCGTCTCTCAGTATGTTTTAGCTAATTATCTTACCTCTGTTTATTAAACATTCTTAAAAACAACTGAATGTATCAATCTAGTCATTTTTTTTAATTCTGTAAGTCAAATTTTTTTCAGAAATAAATGCCTCAGATATGTTTAGATCATTATATCAATTTACATTGAACTTTTGCTTGTCATTTTTCTTTTCCGTGCTTTCTTCTCAACTTCAAATAGCTGAGCATCTGTAGGTGTTAAGTAACTACATTCTCATCTATGCATTTTGTTTCAGTTGTGGTTTTGTACATAAAGGAATTTGAAAATTTCTTAAACTAAGGAGTAACATAGCTGTTTTATAAATAAAATGATGATGACATGGCTGTAGTTGAATAGATTGAGTTACTAGATTGTCTAGATATCTAGAAAATAAATGAAGGGAGAAATCTATCGGTGGAATTAAAACAAATAAATTCAAGAGACAGTTCTGAAATAAGCTTTATTGGAAGAGTCCTGTAAACAGTTGCTGAGAAAAAGGGATTTTGAGATTGGTGCCTTGAGTAGCTTTTGTTGGGAATGCCAAATGGCATTAACACCGGGCATAAAGGAGGAATAGCAAATTTGGAGGAAGAGTTTAGTTTGGTTATCATACTATTTTGTGTGGTTGACTTCTCAGATGCTTATTCTCCCACTTTTTTCCTGTCTGACAGATTTGCCTGGGCTTCACTAAAATATTAAAGCAGGTAGCAGCCACCTCATTGTCTGTTGTGCCCCTTTATTTATTTTTTAAAGGAAAGGTGATGGCAGGAGTGAAGACAAGTAGGCAGGCAAGTGGGAGGAGAAAGAAGGAGGAAGCATCTTTATTTATCTTTATTTAACTGTTCTTACTTACTTCCCACGGGGCCCAGGACTTGAACCCAGGGGTATGTGCCTTGCTCCTTTGGAGGCGATTGACCTAACGGCTGCTCCACCAACCGTCTTTGCATTTTGTAATTAGGAATTTGACATACAGTTCTTTGAAGAGTGCTTGATAGTTTCCCAATTGTGCCCACTAGTGATACAGAGCTAGAATCGATTAAATAAAACTAAGCCTTGTGAGGACATGGGGCAGGAAGGCTACATCTGAGCACAAATCTGTAGCTGAGAGGATTAACTCATTTCCAGAAATAGATCATACTTTGAGGTTAAGAGCAGGGCACTTTCTCATGTTACTTGCTAAGACACCTGCCTCCTCACAGACAACCACCTGCACTACAGTATATTCCAGCTCAAGCTAGGAAGCATTTCCAAGTAATCCATGTTATCTCTCTGACTTTTTCAAGTAATAAAAATTTTAGCTACTCTATTTTATAATATTTAAGAGTGACAGTATAAACTGTTCATAATACTAGCTCTGCTATGCGGTTATCTAGTTGGACAAGTAATTTAGACTCCTTACCTCAGATGCATCGTCTGTAAAATAGGAGTAATAAAAGGAACTAGTCTAGAATGGCTTAAAAATTAAATTTAAAAAATTAATATATTTAAAACATAGACTGGTAGTTCATATATATGTAAGTGCTGTGTTTATTGTCTTGCTTATCACAATCTATTAAAATATTAAAAATGCCAGCTGAGTAATACTTTTATTTATACTGTCAAAATACTTGATTGTAGAATAGATTATTATAGTGGTTGAATAAGAAGTAATTACTAATTTTTATTATAAGCTCATTTCCTATATAAAATATAAAAAAAAAAATCCCTTTCAAAAAATTAAGATGTTATCTATACATTGTTTAGCTTGTAGATATTTGTTTTAAACACATTCTTTGTATCAAAGTTGCTAATGTTGAATAATATTTCTATTATATAAAGTAATTTTTATTATTTCATGAGCTCATTAGTCATCCATTGATCAGAAAATAATTATATCCTGGAAAATAATTATAATTTAGAAAATAAAATTTAGATGTATTAATACTCAGTAATGAGAATTGGGGACTTTGATACATTTCTGTGGTATTTTCATTTTCAGAGGTATGAATGATAAATGTAAGAGTAATCAAAGATGAGGCTATTCAAAGGGTCCTCTTATTTGTTAAAATACTAAAATTTGGATATATGCAATTAAGATAGATTAAGGTGTAACGTTTCTATCAAAAGGAAGAAGAGTAAGAGACAAAGGCTTCAACATCCTTGAATTAGGGATTCATTTTGAGAAAATTCGATAATAAAATGTGGGTCATTTTCTGAATACAAAAAGCAATAATAATACCTTGAGTTTATTGAGTGTTTATGAAGTGCGAGGTACTATCACTGTCTCAGTTTTCACAAGCATCCTGTGAGGTATCACACTTTATATTCAGAATATTGAGCCACAGAATAATGAAGTAGTTTGTCCTGGATGATAAACACGTGCAGAAGAATTTTGGTTTTGTACCATTAAACATTGAGAAGCCACTGTTATTTCCTGAGCCAGGGGACTCATATGATAGAACAGGT